>JBBPBX010049604.1:0-25286 GCA_038048925.1 Garcialebias charrua
AGTACTGTACTGTACAGTACTGCATTACCAAAAAAGATATGTATTTTTTGCCAAAGATTCTAAAAGAAATAACTTTTTGTATTGGTTTAATATGTTTTAATCCAAATTAGATTAACCTTCTGCCAGTTAGGTGCGTGCTTTGGCAATATATGCTGCACAATATACAATAAATATTCTCCCAGTAAATTCAGTAAAAGAAAAAAAAGAATAAAACATTTGACTCTTTGTGCAATGACCCAACTGGTTCAGTGCAGAACTCGTCAGTGTTGTGATGCAGTGAGGAGTTGATCACAATCCATGCCTTCTTATTGAAATAGCCTGTTTGCAAACACTTTGCAGTTTGGTCAACAGTAATATGGAGGTATATTCTGGCATATTTGGTTGACTTAAAATAAGACAACAGGATTTGTACCCTGCTGCTAGAAATGACTGATCTTGAAAGCAAGAGGGTGGTTACACCTGCAGTGCCCATCTTAGGGGACTTGATATTGTGTTTTTTTTTACCTCTAGTGACCAAATACGTAAACTGTGTATATATAAGTACTGTATATGAATTTCTATGCGTTTTGTGTTGTGTTCATATATATTATGTGTAGATCATGCAATAAACCACTGATCCTGCTCAGACTTTCCATCTCAGCCACCATCACCTTGCTGGCAGCCAGTGGTGGGATGTAACTACTTAAGTACATTTTTCATGTATCTGTACTTTACTTAAGTAGAATTAAATGTAAGTACTTTTACTGCACTACATTTTACATGAAGTTGTTGTACTTTCTACTACACTACATTTCTATAATGTGTTGAGTTACAAGTTACATTCACGTTGCAGCTTTTTGATTTGTCGTTAGTTTGAAAGTAACTGATGTAGAGAGAGTTGGTCCATTGAATCACTGCAAAGTGGACAGGTAACATTAGATCCGTCTTCAAGAAGAGCTGGACCAGTGACGTATACCTGTATTCTAGTATACTGTACTGTATATGTCATTGAGCTGGGAACACCCACAGCACCACTGACACACACAAAATGGATTCCACCGCGGAGAGTCAGCTAGAAGATACACAACACCCATGGCCTTATTGAAAGACTATTGAAAGATTATTGAAGACTATTGAAATATTATTGAAAGACTATTGAAAGACTGTAGAGCAGGACAGATTCTCTCTCCCAAAAGAGCCAGACTGGACTCGAAAACTTTGAAAACCAACTTCTTCTGAACTTGAACAATAAATTCTTGCTGCAATATTAAAATGTGTCAGTTTATGTTAGGACAGGAGACAAGAGATGTCTCCAAATGTCTCGACACTCGGGTCCAAGTTTTGAAAATATTGTCAGGAAGTTAAAGTATTGTTCATTGTTGATCCATTACAAGGTTGACTAGACGGTATTTTAACTGGAGTTGACGACAAACTGCAGTTGAAATGATCAGATGTTCCTTTGTTAGGTCTAATGCTCCTTTTTTCAGGCAGACAACTTTTACTTAAATGTTTTTTTACTGCAGTTATGCTTATTAAATGTTTCAGGGTTTTAGTGTTTAAATGGTTACTGTTGCACCGAGGGACTGAGAGAAACGCAATTTCAATCCTGTGTATGTCCTGTACATATTGCAGTTCTGACAATAAAGTTGACTTTGACTTTGACTTGACATTGGTTTTGTTTTGTGTTAAATAAAAACTTTCAAAGGTATAATCATTCCTCTTTCTTGTTTTGCTTAATGTCATTTAACTCTGCATGTCATCCCTGAAATTCGGACACACAGAATCACAAGTCCAAGTGTGAACTGTGTCACAGAGCAAACACAATAAAAACATGTATTATCTGCAGCATTGTTCATTAAAATGACTCAACACTATTAATGTACAGTATTACAGAAAATATACATACAGTACGCACATTAATAATACTGTAGTAGACCATTGCATCAGGTAATACATTCAGCAAGTACTTTTACTTTAATACTTTAAGTATTTTTAAAAGCAAGTACTTATTTACTTTTACTTAAGTGAAAAACATTAATATGGTACTTCTACTTTTACTAGAGTACATTTTTGTCTGTTTATTTGTACTTTTACTTAAGTACAGTGTTTGAGTACTTTCTCCACCACTGCTGGCAGCTGACTGATGTTTGTGCAAAGACAAACAACAAAGACAAAAAAGGCCCATCAGTGTCTTTCAGCAGCCCACAGAGACACGTTCCTCTGCTTTCCATCACTCTTCTTTTGTTGGGAAAAGGTGAAATTGTTATACCAGGAAGGCAGTGACAGTGTGGTGCTTGTGGGAAGCCCTTGGAGCTCTTCCAGCTGTCGTTCAATAACACAATGTGGATGGATGAAGCCAAAATCAGACTGCGAACTGCAGGAGGAAAACCAGTTTGATCTGTGTAAAAACTGAAATCATATATGGTGCACGATAGAAAAGTGTCTGCTCATTAGTCATGCATTCCAAAAATTATCAGGTTCTCTGTTTATTAGGCTTCTCTCTTCCATGTTCAATAAGAGACAATCAGAGTTATATTGGTGAAGCCTGTGAATTAAAAAAAAAAAGTCCTGTCATCTAATTAAAAAATTTAATCAATAAAGAGATGTAGATTTGTAAACAAAGTATAAATTAAAAATACAGAACTCAACAATTTAAACTATAGTCCAGCATGAAAAAAGGAGCAAAAATATAGAAGGTTAAATATTATTTTATAGATGCAACACAGAAACAATGACACTAGAAAGTGCCAACTAACAAACTGTTCATGAGTTTAGGGATTCATAATTTGTTTATATGTCCTGATTTACTAACTGAGACCACACAAAACTGAACAATACCTGTAATGATAAACAAACCTAAACTCATGCTGGTGGTTTTTATGAAGACATTTTATTGTATGAATGTTTATGAAGCATGAACACTTTTGAGATCCATTTTTCTTCCGTTTTTTTTCTTTTCTTATCTTTCTCATACCACAATTTTTGTGCTATTTCAACAATTCATATATCAAAACATTCAGCTGGTTCAAAAGGGTGCTATAACTTTTGGTATTGGTGCAACTTTAGCTTTTTGAATTATTTAGCCTTTTCTGCCACTTTTTTTTTCTTATAGAAAATTAATTGAGCTCATGTTACATCCTTCAAATCTTTAGATCTGTTTACATCCTTTTACTGCTCCTTTCACATTTTGTTTCAGTTCAGCTTCTTTCAGTTTCCTTGTACACATTTAAACTTTTTTCAGCTACTTTCAGCTATTTTGTGCTCCTTTCTAACTTATTTTTGCTAATTTTGCGTGTTATGCTATATATTTCTGCATTTCAGCTTTTTCTGCTATTTAAGCTACTATTTAGCTGTTTTATGCTAATTTTATGGCAGCACGGTAGTGCAACTGGTAGAGCTGCTGCCTCTCAGCGAGAAGGTTGCCGGCTCAAATCCCGGTCCGGGGGCCCCTTCTGGGTGGAGTTTGCATGTTCTCTCCGTGCATGCGTGGGTTTCCTCCAGGTACTCCAGTTTCCTCCCTCAGACCAAAAACATGCATGTTAGGCTGATTGGGGACTCCAATTACTCTAGTTTGTCACTCTCGTTTGTCTCTATGTGTCCCTGTGTTGGACTTGCGACCCGTCCAGGGTGTACCCCGCCCATCGCACTGTGATTGCTGGACATGGGCACCGGCGACCCCCGTGACCCAAAATGGAAGAAGCGGGTAAAAAGTAATAATAATAATAATAATAATGAATTCAATTTATAACGCGCTTTTCATTAGTGAAAATCTCAAAGCGCTACACACATTGAATGCTACACACATTCATACACCGGTAGCGGCAGACTACCATGCAAGGTGCTTTCCAGTCCTACCGGTAATGGATAGATGGATGGATGCTAATTTTAGCTTCAGCTAATTCCATATTTTTTGCACCAATTTCAAATTGTTTCGGCCTAATTCAGCAAAATTGTGCTCTCTCCACTTTCTTCTGGTAATTTAAGCTTCTTTTTTGCTGTTTTAATTATTCGGCTGTTTTTGCTTTGATTTTTATTAAATCATTTCCACCTTTTTGTGCTAATTTCTGCTTGTAAACTTAATTGGGCACAACTGTACCGGTACTCTCTCCCATTCTTTCTGGCCATTTGTTTCTTTCTGCCTTTTCAGATACTTTTCAGCTATTTTTTTTTTCTAATTTCAGCTTTTTTAAAGATGATTTAGGCTACTAATAATTGTGTTCATTTTTGCTTATTTAAACCAAATTCAGCAAAATATGTTATTTCTGCTTTTTTTCTGCTAACTTAAGGTTGTTCTTCCATTTCTGCTACATTTCAGCATTAAAGTTAATTTCAGCTGTTTTCCAGCAAGTTCTTCAACAACAAGCACAGCATTTTCACAGCAAATGCAATTTCTCTAGTTAAGACTTCTTCTAATCAGCCCTGACTTAACTGAGCTTATCATTATTATTTGATGTGTTGGTAAAGGCGTCCATACTGTTATAAGACGTAACATGTGACATGTTTAGCCGTATGTCTTTGTTTAACCGCTGGGTGTCCAGGTGGTGTTCAGACAACAATGTGGGCTACATAGATAACTGGGGTTCCCTTTCAGTTCGGTCTCTCGGTGCAACATACTTGCTATGGGAATTGCGCCCCCGCGTGATTACCTGAAGGAATACATTCACTCCTTTTACGGCAGGGGGCGTCACCCCGCGCCAGAGGTACCGCCCTTTAGGTACTTAGGCGACTGACGCCCCTCCATCTTCCTCTTTTTTGCCCTTCACCTCGCAAAAACCTGAACTACCTCTCTTCGCGGGACTTCTCTGCTGCTCCATCGCTCAACTTGAGGTGAGCTCGCTCCCTGCACAGAGCGCACAGAGAATTTTACCCTGCGTACTGCTGGACTAGCGAAAGCTAGCCCAGCACATTTCTATAACCTCAAAGGTTTCTTCTCTCCTCTCTCCACAGGTTGCTTCGCTCAACGGCGTTATAACTGCGTCACAACCGCTACCTCGGCTAACACAAGCTTAGTGAGCTAGCCAACGAAAACGGCACGACGGAGGAGACACTCAAACAAAGAAGAAAAAGGATTCTGGAAGGTCTTGCTCGCCTTATCTCGGACATGCTTCCGGAGAAGGGAAAGCGAAAGACAAAACTTCAAAGGAAAGCCAGCGGGACGGCGAGCCCAACCTCGCGCGTCTGTCCCAGTGGCTGTGGATTTTCCCTCGCGGCGACGGACACCCATGAGGCCTGTCCAGTCTGCCTGGGTACAATTCATGCAAGACAAGCTCTGGACGCGCCTGACTCTTGCCCACACTGCAGCCAGATGCTGGACGTGGTGCTGCGGCAGCGCGTGGACCTCGTGGCTAAGGCCATGGGAAGCTCAGCTGGTCCACTGGACCCGGAAACAACGGAGACCCTCATTCCGACCCCAGAGCTTGAACACATGGCTCTACACGACAGCACGTGCATCGAATGGGGTGACAGCCCTGACCCGCTTGCTTCCATGGTGGACCTAACAGTCGAGTTCGACACCAGAGGCATGATGAATAAAGACGAGATCTCCATCTCAGCCTCGGGCGAATTTTCAGCGGAGGAACCAGAACTCGAGATTGGGGATCCGGGAGAGGACCTCCCTAGGACCCCAATACCTGCACTCCCTGAAACGGACTTCTCCATCCCGGCCCTGTTCGACCTGTGCCACAGAGCAGCGGACGCGTTGAACATCCCCTGGCCGGAGCCCCCACCTCGCCAACAGGTCACGAGGCTGGCGGGGAACTATTTTTATTCAAAACAACAGGCTGCAACAAGGCAAAGGATGCCCGTGTTCCTAGACTTCCTCACGGAACTGACCCGCACCTGGCCTCAGCCACGAGCGCCCATGCTACTCCCTCTCTCACAATTCCTTGATGTGGAGGGCGTGGATCAGGTGGGAATAGCTAATGCACCTCAGATCGAGGACACGCTAGCATCCCACATAGCTCCCAGATAATCAGGAACAAAGCCGACTCTCCCCAGCAAAGCTTGCAGAGCCTCAGCGTTGCTTCTCGAGAAGTGCTACAGGGCTCAAGGACTCGCGGCGCGTGCCATGAACGTGTCAGCGATGATGCAGGCTTACCTCGCAGAAAAACTCCAACAACTGCAGAAACCTCGGATAAGCAAGCTGCTGCCGAATTACTGGACGAAGCCCGCAGAGCTACAGACTTTGTCCTCCGTATGATGGGGACAGCTGCTGTGGCTCAGGGCAGAGGTATGGCGGAAGTGGTCATCGCGCTCCGCCACCTGTGGATGACGCTGACGGATTTACCGGATGGACAAAAGGTGCCTTTTCTCCACCACTCGATAGAAGCGGAGGGACTTTTTGGCCAGACTTTGGAGCGAATCCAAACCAAGCTGGACCAAAGGCGCAGGCAGGCTGAAGCTCTCAGAGTGGGCATCCCTCGTCGGAGTTTCGCCCCCCCAGAGAGTCCACTGGAAGCAGACCTGCACAGCCGCGGCACCGCTCGACGACGCGTGCGCCACCGCAGAAGCGGACAGCATACGAGGAGGAGCCTCGGCAGAGACCCCCGCCGAACCAACCTCGCTCCGAGCACGCATGGACTAAAAATAGGTTTGTCCCACGCCAAGCGAGCAGGCATAGGGCCTCCTCGGCGAACCGGGACACTCGTCAAAAACGTGCCTGATGACCCGGGCTCACGTTTACATTTCAGACGACCTCCCGCCCACGCGGTAACGGGAGCGTTCGCATCTTGTTCAGACTTTATTTGTAGCAATGTACAAATGGCTGATAACTCTGTTGCATGCACAAACCATGTTCTCCCTGCTGTGAGTGACATCAAATCATGTATGTCGTTGCACGTAAGCACGAATAAAACTCATAAAACAGCACATCCCTGTTTTATTGAAAAAAAAAAACACACCAACACAAATAACGTCAACAGTACGGGCCTCTGGCCTGTCGGCCGTCATAAAGGGGGGGGGCACATCCCCCTCCCTCATGGCTCATGGGGTGCCAGCCTATTCAATAAGCCCCAGCAGGGTGCCTTTGAACCTGTCTCCAGAAGACAGACCCAGAGGCGTCTGCAAACAGACCCTACACCTCTCACTAAGACAGGTGGGAAAGGGCACGTGTCCCAGCCCCCGCTCCATTAGGAGCAAGGGGCCGGCTAATACACTAGCCAGACGACCACGTGACACGTTCACACCACAGGAGAGCACGTCGGACGCCCCAAAGCAGACACATTTTTCACACCCTCTAAGAAGCGGCTGTGATCACGCTACTGTGCGTGTAAAAGGATCAGAGTTGAACCAGATCTTTCCTCCTGACTCTGAAGGGAAACTGGGCTCCTAATCAACAAATTATCTTGAGTCTGCCAGCCACAAAGGATCATCTCCATGTCCACACATTGCTGTTGCTCCTTTATTATTCATGAAGGACACACAAGGCTCAAGCAATGGAAGCATAGCACGTGATTTTCCTCACAAAGCTGCATCAACATTGTCCACACATAGTATCCCACCTGGGGGGACAAAAATTGGAATCAGGAGGTCTGCTCGTTTACAGAAGCAGCGGCCCCTCAACACAACAGAAAATCCCGTTTTGGAGGGAAACTGTAGATTTCCTGTCCCAACTCATTCTAATAAAATTAATAGACTCCATCTGTCTTCGAGGAGACTCGATCAAGGAAGTCTGTTAACACGTCAACGTGGAGGCCCACTACCCAACCTGGTGGACCCTCAAAGTCTCACACAGGAAGTCACACCCCAGCTGTTTAGGCCAGGATCTGGTATTACTTCCAGCCTGTTAGCTGAAAAAGACAGACTGATGGCGTCGGGTTTGCCTGAGAATGTGGTGACAACTATACAAAATGCCCGTGCCGGGTCAACACATTCCCTATACGCACAAAAGTGGCGCATCTTCGAAGCCTGGTGCTCAGAAAGAAATATCATTTCTTATGCTTGCGACCTGGCTCAACTTTTAACTTTCCTTCAGGATTTACTGGAAAAGGGTCGTTCTTATTCAACTATTAAAGTGTTCCTTGCAGCTATCTCTGCCTGTCACGAGGGCTGGGGACACAGGACTCCTGGAGCACACCCAATCATAATGAGATATATGAAAGGTGTGCTTCGAACCAGGCCACCCAGCAGGACCTTGACCCCTGGTTGGGATCTTGGTCTGGTCTTAGGGGCTCTTTGCGACCCACCATTCGAGCCTCTCAGCGAGATTAAGATAGATCTTCTATCTTACAAAACTGCTCTCCTCCTGGCTCTTTGTTTGACGAAATGCGTGGGTGACCTCCATGCATTGTCTATACACCCAATGTGTACCAGATTCGCCCCTGACGGGTCAAAGGTCACACTAAGGCCTAATCCCGCATATACTCCCAAGGTCCTGACCCTGAACCATAGGAGTCTGGACTTTGATCTCTCTTACTTTCCGCCTGCCCTTGTCCTCACTCAGGAACAGGAAAGGCTACAGGCTCTCTGCCCGGTGAGGGCTTTACGCACCTACATGCAGAGAACAGCCGAATGGAGGAAAACAACCCAACTGTTCGTCTGCTTTGCCGCACCTGCTACAGGAAAGGCCCTATCAAGACAGCGCCTCTCACATTGGGTGACGGAGGCCATTAAGAGGGCATACGGTAGCAAAGGTCAACAAGTGCCCCCTGGAGTCCATGCTCACTCAACCAGGGGCTTGGCCACTTCCTGGTCATTGTTCAAGGGCGTGTCAGTTGCAGACATTTGTGCTGCTGCGAACTGGAGCTCTTTAAACACTTTTGCAAAGTACTACAGTTTGGATGTTACTGCGTGTGATGTCACTCAGGCTGTTCTTTCTAATACACAATAGAAAGTAGCTTTGAGATGCCTTCTGGTCAAGGGCAGACGTTCACACTAACAGGCATTTTACTGAGCATTTCAAGGGCGTGAATGAATTACGTTCCCATAGCAAGTATGTTGCACCGAGAGACCGAACTGAAAGGGAACTGAAAGTTATGCACCATAACTCATGTTCCCTGAAGGAAGGGAACGAGGTGCAACATAGCTGGCCCTTTTCAATGCTGAAAGCTCGGTGAAGTGCAATTTCTGAGGAAGATGGAGGGGCGTCAGTCGCCTAAGTACCTAAAGGGCGGTACCTCTGGCGCGGGGTGACGCCCCCTGCCGTAAAAGGCGTGAATGTATTCCTTCAGGTAATCGCGGGGGCGCAATTCCCATAGCAAGTATGTTGCACCTCGTTCCCTTCCTTCAGGGAACATGAGTTATGGTGCATAACTTTCAGTTCTTTTTGGGGAAAAACTGGTCTGATGCAGAGAGATGGCATCCATCCCACTTTGGACGGAGCCACTCTTCTTTCTAGAAATATGACTGATTTTGTTTATCCCCCAAAATATGGACAACCCAGGGTCCAGTCCAGGAAGCAGAGTTGAATTCCTCCACATCTCTGTTACCCAGCCACACCCCTATTGAAACAGTGTCAACTCGCCCACGGCTCAAATTAAATAAACAAAAAAATTGCTCTAAAAATAGAAACCATAAAAATCTTATTAAAATAAACATAACTTTACCAGAGCAAAATCATAAAATCATTAAATGTGGATTATTGAACATCAGATCCCTTTCCCCTTTTTCCATTAATTTTACTCCCGTTGTTGTTGTTAAGCACTTTGATAACAGTTTCTGTTTTAAATGTGCTCTACAAATAAAATTGACTTGACTTGACTTGATAATCAATCATCATATTGATTTATTCTGTCTGACAGAACCCTGGTTACAACAGGAGGATTTTGTTAGTATAAATGAATCCACCCCTGTTAATTATTTAAATTTTCATGTTCCTAGAACAACAGCCGAGGTGGAGTATAGCTTCTATTTTTCAGTCAGGATTATTGATTAATGCCAAACCAGTTATTAGTTGTGATTCTTTTGAATCACTGTCCCTCAGTCTTCCTCATTTGAAATGGAAATCAGAAAAGTCACTTTTATTAGTTGTTATATATCATCCACCAGGCACTTACTCTCAGTTTTTGTCAGAATTCTCAGAATTCTTAACTGGCTTACTACTAAATGGGTGATTCTTTTTTTGCGGCAACATTTTGGCTTCAGGACTTTTGAAAATAAAAAGAGTAATATTTTAAGTTTTAAATATTTTGTTACATCACTGACATGTTTAGCAATAAGAAATTAATAATGGTCAAGCTCAGGGCTGGATAAAATAATAATTACAGGTAAAGTAATAATTACATGTATATGTGATTACTTTTTACCTGAATTTCCACCCTGTTAGGTCCTTGTTACACCTTGTTTGGTTCATAAACCTAACAGGGTGGAACATAACAGGGTGGAATTTTTTTAGCTAATCTAGCTGTAGCTCTTTATGTGGTCAACATTTAGCTAGCTAACCTTCAACAGAATAGCAAACCTTTAATGACTAAATCTAATATGTTGTTTTTTAAATTCTACCAAATAAACATTTCCCACAATTTATCTTAACAGGGTGGAACTTTAAGGTTGACTCATACAGGTTTAATATATTTAAGATTAAAAAAAGTAAGGAGAGAGTGACAGATGAAGCTTAACTTGTTTTCCATGGTTGAATTCCCTCCAAAACCAGTTGATGTCTTCTTCTTGTAAATGGCTTTTATGGAATTGTAGTCTTTTGAGGGCAAAAAGGAAACATTCTAACAGGGTGGAAAGTTACTACTGGGACATGTATAATATCAAGAAAATATCAAATAAAAAAAATAGTTTCAACAGATTCAGTTTCATAATAAAATAAGGTTTAGTCCAGTCAATCAAATTATTGAAGAAATTTCTTTTTTAATTTAATTTTATTGTTTAAACTTATTGAGGAAATATTTTACACTGCACTGCGGACACAATAAAATTGACCATCTATGTCACCAAAAAGGTGTGTAAAGTACAAAATAATATTTTAAATGCATTTCATTTATATTTGAATGATGGCAAACATCTAAGTGTATAATTAAAATACTTTGTTGTAAATATTTGGCACATTTTAGAAAAAAATCAGGATAAGAGAAACATGCGGACATGAATGTTGCCCCAAAAAAAGAATCACCCAAATACCAGAGATGGGACTTTAATTAGTCTAGCAATAGTACTCAACAGAAACCTAGGGTTATTTGAATTTTCATCTATTAAAGATGAGTAATTTAAAGTTCTAGCTTTACGGAAAGCTTTCTTATATGTTAGCAGACCATCTTTCCAAGTTAAATAAAATTATTCTACATTAGTAGAGTGCCATTTTCTCTCCTGGTTGCTAGATACCATCTTTAAAGTATGTAGCTCAGAATTGAACCAAGGAGCCAGTTTCCTCTGATTGATTACTTTATTTTTCAGTGGAGCAGTTTTATCAAGTGAAGTTTGCATCCAAGTTGTAAGATGATCAACTAGATGATCTAAGTCACTGTTCTCTCATGCATTACTCTGCAAGACAGAGGAAAACATTGATGGAAGAGATTGTTTAAATTTGGTTACAGCATTTTCTGATAAGCTCCTGCTAAGATGAAATTTACTCTCAGTGACTGTGTAGTCATTTAATGTAAACTCAAAGGTTATTAAAAAATGATCAGACAGAACAGGGGTTTGAGGAACTATTACTAAGTCCTTAATCTCTATGCCATATAGGTCAGAACTAAGTCAAGGGTGTGATGATAAGAATGGGTAGCTGTGCGAACGTTTTGGGTAAAACCAAATGACTATTAAATTATTAAAGGCTATGCTTAAGCTACCACTTTCAACATACATGAATATTGAAATCACCCATCATGATGATTTTCTCAGTATTTGAACCATGTATCCCTACAACTATGTGATGACTTCATGAGATTCTTTATAAATAAAATTATTTCAATTAGAGACAATTCAAACCATCCTTCCTTCTACTATCCCTAGTCCCCTGTCAAATGAGACAACTTTGGGAATTTCACTAGAGCCTGATTTGTGTTTGGACTGTTTTTGTTCTGTTGTGCGCTCTGAACTGACAAAAAGCCTCATCCAAACCATCCACATGTCTGCTAGATCCCATCCCAACCAGGCTGTTTAAAGAGGTATTTCCTCTAATTAATGTCCACATTTTGAATCTAATTAATTGTCTTTAATGAATGGTTATGTACCACAGCGCTTTAAGGTTGCTGTAATTAAAATGGTAAAAAAAATATATAAAAAATCTGTATGCCTCTCTTATGATTGTCTATTGTTGATTGTCAAAGGAAAGTCTATTATCGCTGTTGTCATCATTCTTTGTTGAAACCAGGTCTCTCTTGTAAATGAGTGCTCAAGGCTCAATGGGATTAATAAAGGTTGAATGAAAAAAAAAAACCTTTACTTAAGAAGTCTGACCTTGATTCAGAAATTCTGGCTAATTATAGACCTATATCTAACTCTTTCATCTCAAAAATTATAGAGAGCTGCAGGTCAGTTCCGTGAATATCTACAAATAAATCATCTGTTTGAGGAGTTTCAGTCAGGGTTTAGAGCTCATCACAGCACAGAAACTGCACTAGTAAAAGTCAATAATGATATTCTCATGGCCTCAGACAATGGACTTTTGCCTATACTGGTCCTGTTAGACCTCAGTGCTGCATTTGATACAGCTGATCACAATATTTTACTAAGTACTACAGAGGCTTGAATATGATATTGGGATTACAGAAACAGCTAAAATCATTTAAGTCATGTCTATCTTATAGATTCCAGTTTGTAAATGTAAATAACAAATCATCTTCCTATACCAAAGTTAGTCATGGAGTATGCTTCCATTAGGTAAAGTTATTAAACAGCATGGGAAACATTTTCATTGTTATGCTGATGACACACAATTATATTTGTCCATTAAACCCAATGAATCCAATCAGCTACTTAGACTACAAACATGTCTTAAAGACATAAAAACCTGGATGACAGTTAATTTTCTCCCTTTGAATACAGACAAGGTTGAGGTTTTGGTTTTTGGACCTGAGCATCTTAGGAATTAATTTTTTAGTCTTTTGCCCTTGTTAGGTGGCATTAATCTGGCCTCCAGTTTTAATGTTAAAAATCTTGATGTTATTTTTGATCAGACACGTCTTTTACATCCCACATTAAAAACGTTACTACTGCCTTCTTCCATCTGCATAAACTGCTAAAATTAGAAACATCTAAAAATGATGCAGAAAAACTGGTTCATGCATTTGTCCCGTCTAGACTGGACTATTGCAATGGTTTATTATCTGGGTGTCCAAATACTTCTTTAAAACTCTTCAGTTGATCCAAAATGCTGCTGCCAGCCAGAGTCTTAATGGAGTTAGTAGGAAACATCATCTCTCCAGTTTTAGCTTCTGTCCATTGGCTCCCTGTCAAATCCAGAATACGGTAGAATTCAAAATCCTACTTCTAACCTACAAAGCTCTCAACAACCTAGCTCCATCTTATATTACAGATCGTATTGTTCCATATTTTCCTAACAGAGCACTTCGCTCTCAGGCTGCAGGTTTACCGGTACTTGTGGTTCCTAAAATGTACAAAAACAGAATGGGAGGCAGATCTTTCAGTTATCAGGCTCCTCTCTTGTGGAACCAACTTCCAAGCTCTGTCGTGAGGCTGACACATTGTCCAGTTTAAAACTAGGCTTAATACTCTCCTTTTGATAAATCCTATAGTTAGGGTCGGCTTGGGTTTCCTGAGCTGTCCATTAGTTATGCTGCTATAGGCTTAGACTGCTGGAGGACAAACTGACCACACTTTTTCACTCTGCTACTGTCTTTACTTACTCTGCTCAACCTGTTTTAATAATAATAATTATGAATTTAATTTGTAACGCACTTTTCATTAACAAAAATCTCAAAGTGCTACAAAGTGCAACTAAGATCAAATATCAAATTAAAACAAGTGATAAAATCAAGTAAAATCAATGATAAAACAACAAAAATCAATAATAAAATCAATTAAAAACAATGATATCAACTAAGATCAAAGATAAAATCATGTGGAGGCAGAGTAGGCTCGCTTAAAAAGAAAGGCATTGTTTAAAGTCAACCAGTGACTGTGGAGCTCTCAGGTAGTCAGGGAGGGAGTTCCATAGGCAGGGGGCAGCCACACAGAATGCCCGGTCTCCCATGGTCCTTAATTTGGTTCGTGGAATGTGAAGGAGATTACTGTTCTGTGATCGTAGAGACCGGGTGGATGAATATGGTGCAAGAATGTCCTTTAGATAGTCAGGTGAAGTTCCGTGTTTTGTATTTGTAATTATTTTTTCTATCCTTAACTTGTTTTTTTTCTCTCTCTCTCTCTCTCTTTCAGGTACACCTGGACCTCTATCTGGACCAACCATTCTGTGTTCGTCTGTCTCCCCATCCTGCTGTCCTCTCAACCATCCGGTAAAGCAGATGGCCGCTTGTCCTGAACCTGGTTCTGCTGGATGTTTCTTCCTTTTAAAAAGGGAGTTTTTCCTGTCCACTGTTGCCACTGTGCTTGCTCAGGATGGGAGACTGCAACCAAGCCAAGATTCAACTTGTCTGCTGGATTCCTTAGAACTTTGGCTTTTCTATGTATGTGAATGCTCCTGTAAAGCGCCTTGAGACAACTTTGCAGTAATTTGGCGCTATATAAATGAACTGAATTGAATTAACTAGTATGTCCGCATGCCATATTGTCAGTATTTGTTGTAACATGAGTTCAGGTGTGCAGCACTTTTATCTGTGGACTGCTGCTCTCTATCAGCTCGAGAGGTACCGAGTGTGACGACAGCGGCGGAAACATTTTTCCCCATTCAAAATGGCACCGTCTCAATCAGGAAGTAGAGAAAACAACTACGACGAACAAGTTGGATAAACATCCCCGTTTCTGTGGCTGTGACGCGAGCGCTCGTTCAGAAACATCGTTCGGCGTGTTTGTGGATCGGACTGAGAGTAAAAACCCATTGATGGTGAGTGTTGGTGAAGATATCTCCCGAAGGAGAGCGACACATCGGCTTTATGACGAGAAGCCTCTCCTATGAGCGCTCATTTTTAACAACGGGCTCCCCCGGTTTGCGTTATTACGTTGTAGTTAATGCTGCGCTCGGATTGAACGTGGAATCAAATAATTTAATCAGACAATCAAAAGACAACGCTTAGGGTAGCTTCTATACTGTTTATTCATCTTTACGAGTAGATAAACCTGCAAAATAAAGCTAAAATAACTTAGAAGGAACTATTTTTGTCGACATGTTTCCAGTAATAAGCTCAACCAGTGTACAAAACGAACATACCAAAAGGGCTATAAGCGATGCTAACAGCTAGCACTGTTATTTATCTAAAGTATGGCTTGTATTCGCACCATAATGTGATTTTTTTTGTTCCAGTTTGGCTTCTGTTGTTGTTGTTAGAGGAAACAAAGTGCAAAGCTGATGGATGTGGTTCAATCCGGCTTTGGTTGCTTGTTAGCTCCTTGTTGAGTGTGTCGTTCATCGGAGCTAACAGTAGTAGCACTGGACTGTACAGAGCTTAGCTTTCCTTTGTGCTACAAAGCAGAGAACCTTTCTGCTTTAAACCATGGCTCGGTTCGGCTCTGGTGGTGGTGGAAGCCAACGGAACCATTATAATAGTGTAAGCAAGCAAACATGTTTATGGCACTTAAGTAAAGTAGTAAAAGTTGGGCTCTTAGGAACAGCAACACACTGTTTAATACTAGCTAACTTTACATACAATCCTAAACTTTCTGTGTTTCTTATGCTTCTAATTCTTTCTTTTTGGGATCTCAGAGCTAAAAAAATAGTTTTAACTCCTAGAAAGAGGGGGTTACAATATACTGTACCTTAAATTAAATCAAGAGTAGCCTGTGGGAGAACCTATGTGCACATTTTCAAAACAATTGCCTAATATTACAGAAACACAATGAGATATTGAGGATTTTGAAAAGTGAATGCCTGACATTAAAGAAATGGAAATGGGCCTCACAAAGCTGTCCCCTCTGGTTCTTTTGCTTTCCTGCAATTTTCACCTCTTTGGTTTCTAAGGGCTGTCGCCTGCAGCAAAGGCTAGTCGAGCCATGCAAGCCTGGACACATCATCTTTCCCTGGTAGTTGGCCATTTCTCTAACTGTCTTCTCATCTGTCTGTGAAATGAATAACATTTTAGGTTGTGCTCACAGTTTAGTCAAGTGGCCCCCTCACAAGCACGCACAGTATTTGCTATCTTTACAGGAACTTTGCATTGACTTCTATTCATTTTCCATTCATTTCTATTAGGGGTTGAACGAGTACATACTTTTTAAACTCGACATTAACATAATAATACTCGAGTAGAGCTCGAGTAGTTGATGATGTCATAGGATCTGAAGATGCAAAAAATAATTAACCCTAATTAAAACCGTAAAAAAAAGGTACAGGTAGGCTACCGTATTTTCCTGAATATAGATCGCACCTGAATATAGGTCGCATTGTCCAATTATTGCCAAAGAATTGGAAAAATCCATATATAGGTCGCACCTGAATATAGGTCGCGCCTACGTCAAAATGTGGACCGTGTTTAGCTCTGCTGCAAATGTATCTTCCACAGGAGCGCACAGCAAGGCTTTTAAGAAGATTAACACTTAAAAACAATTATTTGTTTGATAAAAATTATAGCAAATATGTGTCTGAGCTGAACTTTTCTTTAATAAATGAATAATTTTAGCAGGATAAACACCTAAAAAATATATTTGTTAGCTGACATTATTGTAAGAGTGTGTCTCAGTTTAATTTTTGTTAATAAATGATTACAAATCAGCTTATTTTATAAAAAGCCATAAATAGGTCGCACCTGAATATAGGTCACAGGGCATGCAAAAATGATAAAAAGCCGCAACCTATATTCCGGAAAATACGGTAATTTATTATATACAAAAAAGACCAACAAAACATTGGGAGCATATTTTAGGCTTCTATCATTTATCTTACAGCAAATAAGTCACAGGAAACCCAAAACTGTTAGTTATTATTATTAAGCTGCAAAAGTGAAAAAAATATGCGGCACGTCAAAAACGAAACTAAAAACAGTGGGACGGTTGACCACCCCGCACCACCGCCTGTGGTGCTGCGCATTAGGCTTAGTTTTAGAGATTCATATGTTAATAGGTTTTTATAGGTTTAGAGATTAATATTTTTTGCCTTTTATTTGTGAAACAAGGTCAGAGGAAGCTGGTTCTGGTTCGGTCATTGGACCCAGTGTTACACCACATTCTGTGACCTGCAACAGTTCATGCAACACCGGCCCCTACGGTCACAATATGGCCACAGAAGATGGTGTAACACCGGTTTGCAACGCGCTCCAAACAGGAAGTTGAATCATTTTCTGTTCTGTAACTGCGACGTGATGACGTCACTACGAATACTCGACTAGAAATAAAAAAACTCGATAGAGGTCCAAGTAATCAATGTGTCGATTACTCGAGTAGTCTGTTAAAGCCCTAATTTCTATAGCCTAACCCTGACCCTTACCCTAAACCTAACCATTACACATACTGTACATATTCCTAAACCTAACCCATCCTCATACCTTAGTCCTACACCTAATCCCTAGCCCCAAAACAGCACTGCTTCATACAGGGCTTGGGCTTTGGGCCCCATAAGTAGCAGTGGGTACCGTACTCACAACATAGTATGTGTTGGAAAAATGTGCCTTACAGTAACAAATGCAAATACACACAACACGCGACTCTGTGACTCTCAGGTGTCATTAGTTATTTGATCCATTTTTCAGCCACATATTTCTCCCCCGCGCAGACTTTAGTGTTCTCAGACAGGCTAGGTTTTTGTTTTCATAATAAGGTACATTTCATTATTGCCTGCTGCCAAAGAGCAAAGGTCAATTATGTTGCCCATATCTGTTGTCAAAATATTTTGTGAACCACTAGACAAATTTGAATGAAACTTGTAGAACGTTTTTTTAAAAATGAGCTAAAATGTTGAGTGGTTGTACAAAGTAGACTGCTGCTTATTGTGCAAAACTTATTTGCTTAAAACTTCAGCATTAACAGTTGGATTCAACCCTATTTGTCTGTTACTGAAATTTCTCATGAACTGGATATATTTTAATGAACTTTTCTGTCAAACAGATAAACAACATCAGCAATCACAAAAATGGCTAAAGTCAGTAGATATGACAAATATTGAGGTAAAATTTGATGTGGTAGTAGCTAAGACTCAGTCACATCACATACTCTGAGCGGTCTCACATAAAATTGTGCCCAATGTTATTTTCAAGGTTTGACCAAAATGTCTACAACTCTGTTCTCAACATACTGTAAGATGATCTTAGTCTAAAACTGTGGCAGAAAGGTGGCGGGCAATATGCATTTTGTCAATAAATGCTAGGCCTTGAATTTATAATGCTAGCAAAACAACTGTTAATTTTCCTTTTAAGATTCCTATATTTCAGAGTATTGTCAAGCAAGCCCAAATATTGCACTGATATGTGTAAATTCCAGATTTGAATGAGAAACTATCTGCTATGCACTTTTCATTAAAGTAATGTGGTGTCACACTAAAGCGTGACATGTTCTTCTCTTTGCTCTGCTCTACCTCGCCACCAAGTTTCATTAAGTTCTGCTGAGTTTTTTTTTTTTTGCGTAATTCTGACAGGTAGACAAATGACTTATGAAAACCAAATTGCTTTCTGCTCCTTTATCGACAGCATTATTAGTGAGGGTACCCCGCGAGCGAAGGCCTTGGGTGTGTGCTCATTTTCCACTGGGTCAGACCCCATCAATGGGTGCTTTGCCCTGCAGGGATGTTGAGGTTCACAAAACAAAATCTGTTGTGTCTTTTAGAGCCTAGTACAAGAACTGTACGGATGATAAAATATGAGGGTGTTTTACAAAGTAAGATCAGTCTGTTATATTGCTTTTATAGGTTGAAATAGTTATTCAAAAAAGTAAGTTTTCATCAATTTATTGTCAGTTTTAAAGAATAATCCTTTACTTTGTTTAGAGAGTTCAGTCAGTTGTGATCCAATGTTCACTCCTCCCTGCTGTTTTTGACTTTCATCTCTTTCTTCTCTTGTCTTTGTCACCTTTTTTTTTCTTTCTTTATGTTTCAGTTGATGTCAGTAATAAATGTAATTTATAGCTCATAGGTTGATTTGAGTGCAACTAAAAAATGTGGGGTGGAGGAAGGGAATATGGGACCTAGGTAATATGTTTGATTCAGTTCCTGCTTTCTGGGAATCTGACCTTCATTAGATAATAGTTCATGCATTAAATATAGAGTCAATATTTAGTCAGAGGAGAAAGAATAACAATTCAACATTGTTGGAACATATATATGCATATATGTATGTGTGGCCAGAAACAAGTCCTTCGTGTATCTTAATGGTTTTGTTAGTATCAAAAGACCCGGACAATCTCTTGTTATCTCCCTAGTCATATTTTGGAATGCCTCTGTTTTGTTGTCAGGTTTTCTGGGAAACAATGTGTCAGATACTTTCTGAGAAAAAAGGATTTCAAAATGCAGCTCATCCAGTAAGGAAATATGAGGGGAAACATTTGTTTGCATGAACAGATGCAGTCCTGCGTGCCAGGATTTGTAATTTTTTGTTTGTTTGTGGCTCAAATTTATTACAGAAGCCACATGATGAACATATATATCAGAATAAGAACAATTATTTTAATACTGAAATAAAATTGAATTTACCAGATATGAAGTACACATATATAATAATGTATATATTGTATGTGTTTAGACCTAAAATCTGCTAAGCATATCAGAACAATTAAAATAAAAAAAAGCTGTCTGTTGTATTTTTAAAATCTATTTTTTTTACATCTATAATGTACATTCTACATATGTTTAGCTAAAATTTTGTGCAGTTGTAGCTTATTCACAATAAAGACTCAGTGCGAGCACTATCTAATCATGCAAGGTCACGCAAGATACTGAAACATGACATGAGACTGCACGTACAGTAATGTTATTTTATGGTAGCTACAAAATGTTTTCAGAATGGCTAGTTTTCTCAACTTAAGATGATGTTAGTCTAAAACTGACATGAAAGGTGGTGGACGATATGCATTCCTTCAAGGAATCCTAGGACTTTTATTAACTACATTATTGAATATTTCTTTGCTTTTGCTTGTTGTCTTGTGCCTTTAATGCTTCAGAAAAGTCATTACCGGTAACCTCATGTTATACTTCAGCTTTTATAGCTGCAACTCAGTTTGCATTTAGCAGTAGTCCTCTTATTCTGTTACCAATTTATAATCATTTGGTTATCAGTGTGAGTAAGTATTTGTCAACTCATCTGTATTTTTTTTAAAGAACTGGAACTTTTTATTTACTAAGCAATATGTCTTCCTGTTCTGATGCATAATGTCAACTCTGTGACAATTGATGCTCTTCTTCATCTTGCCTTTAGGTGTATGTACAGTTGACAGCTACAGTAGTTGTCTTACAGTTAACTGTACTCCATAAGGTTCAGGACTGAAAATGTTCTGTTTCGACCAAGTCATGTTTTAGTGAGCAACACAAAATCAAGCAAAATGTGTCATGAACCAGCGGACAGATTTTATAAAAATTAAATGTACATCTGCAACATATTTCATTATAAATCATCTTGATTCAAGATGGCTGGCTGCTGCTACAGCTAAACAATGTTAGCCATCCCATAATTTTTTTAAATGATCATATATGATACATACACACACATTATATACAAAAAGATTCAGATAAACATTGAAAAATTGCATATTTTGACATTTAATATGACTTTAATCTTTCAGACATGTCACATGTCCTGCTGCTCATTTACTATGGTCAATTGGTACAGGTTGAAAGCACAGCTTTTAGCCTGTACCGATATTTGGAAATCTTAGCAATATTTGTTAGGTTCCATTATTTAAAAAGAGCTAAAATGCTCAATGTCTTCACAATTTCCCCTACTATTTCCATGACCACCACAGTTGGAGTTTAACATTGTGACATTCTGCTGTTTTTCCTGACTTATGTCCTTGGGTGATGATGGATATCAGCAGCAAACCTGATTACAATTTTTGCATGACGTATCCATCTTCCGTGTGTTTACTACAACATTTTAAACATCCTTATGCTAAATGTAAAAGGTGATAGCTAAATAAGTGCTATTTCATAACTGTAATTCATAATCGTTTCAATGGTTAATGACTACAGTAATCAACAATCTGAATAGTTGTTAGTCGCAGCCCTAGTGACAGATTAGAATGTGTTAACGATCTGCCAAAGCAGAGTGACAGGATTGTGCCACATGATTTCCACATTGTAAAATGATAGAATTGTTGAATTTGACATTAACAATGTAAGTTACTGTAAAACAGTTAATGTTACAGAATGTGTTATTTTGAAATCAATCTCAATGAGTAAGACCATTTGAGCCACTGTAGGGCTCTTGATTTCTGCCATTGTGAAGTGACAAGGGGAGGGAGACAGCTTGCTGAGAGCCCTAGTCAACCTGCAGGACAGGCATTCAGAAAATATTACATGCTACTAAACACAAAGTTTATAGCAGCCAAATGTCTATATCCATTATCTTTATCGCTTATTCCTTTCTGGGTCGCGGGGTCACTGGTGCCCATATGCAGCCGTTAAAGCTGTGCGAGAGGCGGGGGACGCCCTGGACAGGTTGCAAGTCCATCACAGTTGTCTATAAAAAACTGTTCTGTTTTTTTTTTGTCTGCGCATAATTGACCAAACACAAGAAAATTTGTGACAACTTGAATTACTATTCATATCAAATGGAAATAGCTAATGTTACCTTATCACTTTACTATTTAAAGCTGACATTAGCTTATCTTTTCAACTAACTCAAGTTGATGTTAACTTGTCATTTCACTGAAATTGAGCTAACATTAGCTTATCACATAATTAGAAAAAACAATAAATTAATAATCACATCAAAAAAAGCACTAGATAAATTAAAAGATGATCTTAATAAACAAAAATGGGATGATGTATATGTAAATGACGTAAATTAATGAATCTTATGATAAGTTTATGAATATACTAGAAGCTTTGTACAATAAAAATTGTGTGAAAATAAATAACAAACAAAATAAAGATACAGTAGATCCACCATGGATGACGAAAGGACTGAGAAACGCATGTAAAAAAAAAGAATAATCTGTATTCATGTTTTATAAAATCCAGAACAGTTGATACTGAAACAAAATATAAAAAATATAAAAACAAATTAGTAGGGATTATAAGAAAACAAAAAAAGGAATATTATAGTAAACTGCTACACAAAAGTAGTGGTGATATAAGAGCAACTTGGAAAATAATGAATAGTGTTTTAAATAAAAATAAGATTGGTATGAGTACTTCAAAATATTTTGTGGAAAATAATGCAGAAATCCGTGATGAAAATGAAATAGTTAATGGATTTAACAATTATTTTGCAAATGTGGGATCTACCCTTGCATCAAAAATACCAAAAATGGATATAAATGTGAGTCATTCAATTGATGGCTGTATGAACAGTATGTTTCTAAAAGGAACTGATAAAGAAGAAATCATGATGGTGGTTAACAAATTTCATGATAAAAGATCAAAAGACTGTGAAAACATGGACATGATGGTTGTGAAGGAAATAATGAACTGTCATTGAGCCATTTACATACATTTGTAATCTGTCATTTTCATCTGGAATATTCCCAAACAGAATGAAAATAGCCAAGATAGTTCCTCTTTTTAAGAATGGCGATAAATGTTTATATAACAATTATAGACCTATATCTTTGTTACCGCAGTTCTCCAAAATTTTAGAAAAATTATTTGTAACTAGATTTGATTTCTTTCTGGATAAACATAATATCTTAAGTAAAAGTCAATACGGGTTTAGATTAAATAACTCAACTTCCATGGCTCTCATGGAGTTGATGGAACATGTTACCACAGCTGTTGATCAAAAACAATATTGTCTAAGTGTGTTTGTTGATCTAAAAAAGGCATTTGACACTATCGACCTTTCAATTCTACTCGAAAAACTGGACAAATATGGTATTAGAGGAACAGCTTTGCATTGGATACGTAGTTATTTGCATAGCAGAAAACAGTTTGTACATATGGACAATGTAAGATCTGGCCTCTGTGGTATTTCATGTGGCGTGCCGCAAGGTTCTGTACTTGGACCGAAATTGTTTATTTTATATGTTAACGATTTGATGAATGTGTCAGGTATCCTTAGATGTGTTCTTTTTGCTGACGATACTACTTTTTTTTGTTCTGGTGATGATTTGAAATATTTGATTGACTTGATGAATAGTGAGTTTGTTAGAGTCAGAGAGTCTTTATTGTCATTTGCACCGCATGTGGTACATGTGATGAAAACGAGATTATGTACACGAGGTCCCAGTTACATCCAACAACAAATGAAAGAGAAAAACAGTAATAACATCTAGGATTAACTAAGAAAAACATCAACTAGTAATACACTAAGCCTAATATAGTGGGAATAAACAGCAGCACGAACATGAGTTTGTATGAGCAGATGGTCACAGATGAACACAGATGAACACAGCAACAAGAAAACAGATCAGCATCAGTATGATGTGATATTTTGCAGTGTTTATTTTTTATTTTATTTTTATTTATTCATGAGTCTAACAGCCTCAGGGTAGAAGCTGTTCCTCAGTCTAGTGGTTCTACACTTGATGCTCCTCAACCTCCGTCCTGAGGGGAGTGGGGCAAAGAGTGAGTGTGCTGGATGAGTGAGGTCTTTCATGATGCAGGTGGCTCTTTTCCTGCATCTGGAGGTGTAAATGTCTGTGATTGTGGGGAGACTGACTCCAACAGACTTCTGTGCAGCCTTCACCACTCTCTGCAGAGCTTTCCTCTCTTCAACTGTGCAGCCTCCATGCCACACGTTGATGCTGGAGCACAGGACGCTCTCCACTGCACACCTGTAGAACGAGGTGAGAACTGGGCTGCTCAGACCAGCTCGTCTCAGCCGTCTGAGGAAGTAGAGTCTCTGATGACCTTTCTTGATCAGGCTGGTGGTGTTGTTGCTCCAGCTGAGGTTATCATTCATGTGTACACCCAAGTATTTGTAGCTGGAGACCACTTCCACTGCAGACCCACCTATTTTCAGTGGGGCATGGGTGTGTTTGTTCCTTCTGAAGTCCACAATCATCTCCTTTGTCTTCTTCACATTCATGTGAAGATTATTCTCTTTGCACCAGCTCTCCAGGTGTTCCACCTCCTGTCTGTAGCTGGACTCATCATTGTTTGTGATGCATCCCACCACCGCTGTATCATCTGCAAACTTAACAATATGACAGCCTGGAAGTGTGGCTGTACAATCATATGTGAGCAGAGTGAACAGAAGGGGGCTCAGCACACATCCCTGAGGAGAGCCAGTGCTGAGGGTTATGGTGGAGGAGGAGAAGTTGTGGATCTTCACGGACTGTGGTCTGTCTGTTAAAGGGGACCTCAGATGTATTTTTTAAATTTTTATGGTATTTCTGTGGGATATCCAGACCCTATTCCTTCAATTTAATGCACAAAATAATTATTAGATAATCAATTATACCCTTTTTAATTCTGCCATTTTTAACTTTCGTTTTGAACGACCGGTTTCTTGAAGTCCACGCCCTTCAACGATCTGTTCACGCCCTCTGTAACAGCCAGTATCTGTAATGTGTTGTTGTTTTAAAATTAGCTCTTTTTTTATTACTCATTTGACTTACTGTTAGTGTTAGCTTAAGATAACTTACCGAAACCCGTCTGAGCGCGCCGCAGTTTGCTGCTCCTTTTAGCATGAGACCTGCCGAATCCGAAGCTAATGTTAGCTTGTTCCTCTTCCGGTTTTCGCCAGCTCCGCTCGTTGCACGCGATGAGATTTTGGGAGTTATCGCTGTTCCAGTGAAGACAACACAAAGTTCACCAAGTGTCTCCCGTAAATTAATCTGTAAGGAGAAGGTCCTCTTGCTGCGAGCCTGCTGCGAGGCTGCTGCAAGGCTGTACAGTTGAAGCTCCGCTCCATCGCGCCGGAAGAGGGTCCCGTCGAACCCGGTCCTTCCGCCTGTGGTCCGCTCGTTTAATTTTTGCCGGCTGCGCGTTGGCAGCGATCGCAAATACACTAAAAATTGAACTAAAACATAAAAATAACAATTATACTTTATTTATAAAGCCATTTAAAAAAACACAGCTGCAACAAAGTGCTGTACACATGAAATTAAGAACATATAAACAAAAGATGAGATGAAATCATGAAAAACAACAGTCATGTGTTTAATACAGAAGTGGGTTGAGCCTAACCAGGGGTTGCTAGGTGAGGGGCTGGACTCAGGTTTGATCTGATTGGCTGGCGGCTTGTGACGTCAATAAATGCAGGAAGTGTGAA
>JBBPBX010049605.1:0-25285 GCA_038048925.1 Garcialebias charrua
AGAGAAGGAAGGTGCTTTCTCATTTAAAACAATTAAATACAGACATTGCTTTCCTACAGGAGACTCACATTAGAAGTGACGATAACAAACGATTACTGCAAACATGGCATGGGCAGAGTTTCCATTCCTCCTTTCGAGCAAAGGCCCGGGATGTCTCGATCCACATCTGTCAAGACATTTCTTTTGAACCTTTCCAAGTTAACTCAGATAAATATGGTCGTTTTGTGATTGTTTCCGGTAAATTGTACAACACACCAGTAGTGCTAGTTAACGTTTATGCCCCAAATACGGATGATGTTGGTTTCTTTGAGAAATTATTTTCATTGCTCTCGGACCTTAACACATACTCATTGATGCTTGGTGGTGACTTGAACTGCTGGTTGGATTCAGTTTTGGACAGATCCTCTACAAACCCTACCATAGCCAGCAGGTCGTCCCACACTATCCGTGCCTTTTTATCCAAGTATGGCCTGTGCGATGTGTGACGTTTTTTACACCCAGCTGAGAGAGAACATTCTTTTTTCTCTCATGTTCATCACTCATACTTGAGGATCGATTACTTTTTCATAGACAACAAACTTCTTCCCTCTGTCCGTGGCTGTAACTACCACAGTATTGTCATCTCAGACCATGCACCTGTGACTCTGTCTCTGTCCCTCCCTGACATTCCTCTAAGGAGTAGACAGTGGAGATTCAATTCAACTTTGCTGTCAAACAATGATTTCGTCACATTTATAGAAAAAGAAATAACCTTCTTTCTATCCATAAACAGAACTCCTGGGATCCCACTGTCAACCGTTTGGGATACCCTTAAGGTCCATCTTAGGGGGCAAGTCATTTCATACACCGCCCGGCTGAGGCAAAAATCTCAAAAAGAAAGAACTGATTTAGCCCAGCAGATAAAAGAAATTGATAAACAATATGCTCAAAACAAATGCCCTAATCTGTACCAAAAAAAGTAGAACTCAAAACTAAGTTTGACTTAGGGCTGGGCGATATGAGGAAAATATTATATCGCGATATTTTTTGGCTATATCACGATACATGATATATATCGCGATATCTCCAAAATCAATGAAAAAATGATTCAAAATTGATTAAAAAATGTCAACACTAAATTTGAACAAACTTAAATATTTTATTTTAACCATCAATTGCACACATAAATAAAAAGTACTTCAAGCAAAAAGGAAGAATAAATAATTTAAACTTAAAAAGGTGCTCTTGTGCTTTTAACATTTAAAAAAATGTTAAATCAAAACATTTAAGGCCTTTAAAATACAAAAACAAAAGTGTAAACAGTGGCCATAAAATTTACTGACCCAGAACAGTCACAGGTAACAACTCTAAACTATTTGCATGTGCTGGTAATTTTTAACAACAAACCACAAAATGTGCACAAGTTTCAAACTGTGCCAAGTTCAGGCAATGTCTGCAAAACCTCTGAACAAGAACAGATTTATCACAGGTATTGTGTACTGCAGTAAATGTGAGCCTCTGTGTACTGTATCCGGTTTTATTGTGAAAGGGTCAGGGGGTTGTTTCCGGGTTCACGAAGACGTTCTCTAAGTTGCTCTACAAAGTGTCGCATTGAATCCTTGTGTAAAAACACGACAGCCTCCACTCAGAAACGTGAACAGAGAGGTGGAGACATTATTAAATCAGCTGTATCGCTAAAGACACGGTTAGTCTCAGCTGTGGAAGAAGACGGCTAACGCGTTAGCCATCTTGTTAGCCGCTAAGGACCGTATCTTTAGCGATAATGATAAAATGCTGATTTAATAATGTCTCCACCTCTCTCTGCGGTGCACGCATGACTAAATGAGCTCAGACCCGTGGTTTGTTTTAAGGAAGCAGCAGGCTGGAAAAACACTCGGTTCTGCCGTTTCACGGTTCATGCTCCACTCCGCTGTTTAAATGGTGAAAAAGATTCGTAGTTCCGACCTTTCTTCGGGATTATTTTCAGCATCGTCTACAAAAACATTTTTTATGCCCTCATCTGACAATTTAATCCAAACTAGCTCAGAAAGAACATTGTTTTTCCCCCTCAGCAGCTGGCAGCGCTCTTCATATCTGCCGTGTTTACATGTTGTGCTGAAAGTCTCGCGCGCGGCTCCTGCAGCCTGCAGGAAGGAGGGGGGCGAGTGGGAGCCCGCACGACAGCAGGAGGATCCTCGATATAGACGCTATAGCCCTTTTAACCATCGTACATTTAAAATATCGCGATACATCGAGTATATTCGATATATCGCCCACCCCTAGTTTGACTTATTGACTACATACTCAATAGAACAATCACTTTTGAAAAGTAAATCAACATTTTACATACATGGAGAAAAGTCAGGAAAACTACTGGCAAATCAGTTGAAGGGTGCCATGGCTAAACAAATCATCCCTAAGATCCAATTAAAGAATGGCACCATAACTCTAGATCATTTACAAATTAACAGAGCATTTAAGGGCTTTTATTCCCATTTATATACTTCAGAATTCCAAACCAACAAGAATTTTTTTTCTCAGTTTTTCGAAAAGACCAATATGCCAAAACTCACACCCAACCTGAAAGATGCACTGGAGATCCCAATATCCCTGACAGAAATTGTGTCAGCTGTATCGGTGATGCAGTCTGGCAAAGGTCCGGGTCCTGACGGCTTCCCTGCTGAATTTTTAAATAAATTTTCTCCATTACTCTCCCCACTCCTACACTCGGTTCTCTCAGAGTTGTTTGACCAAGGATCCCTTCCAAAACCTTTCTTAGAGGCCTGCATTACCCTCATTGCAAAGAAAGGAAAAGACCCAACTCATTGTTCCTCTTATCGACCAATCTCCCTTTTAAATACAGATGCCAAAATTTTAGACAAAGTTCTTGCTCAAAGATTGGAAAAGATCCTTCCTTTCGTCATATCAAAAGACCAGACTGGATTCATTAAAGGCAGGCATTCCTTTTTTAATATCAGGCGCCTTTTGGACATTATTCTCCTTCGGATACTGTTCCTGAGTGTGTTATTTCCCTTGATGCGGAGAAAGCATTTGATCGGGTTGAATGGGACTACTTGTTTAAATGTTCTTGACAAATTTGGTTTTGGCCCCAATTTCATTACATGGGTGCAATTAATGTACTGTATTCACATCCCATCGCAACCATTCGTACCAACTCTCAGATATCGAAACCATTCAGTCTATGTCGAGGAACTCATCAGGGATGCCCACTGAGCCCCTTGCTCTTTGACCTGGCAATTGAACCTCTTGCCACTGCTTTGCGGTCCTGTGACACAATTTCAGGAACCTGGAGAGGCGATATGGAGCACAAGGTCTCTCTTTATGCTGATGACCTTTTACTTTTCATCTCTCATCCGACTGACATGCTGCCTTCCGTTTTATCATTACTTGAGAAATTTGGAATAAATTCTGGCTACAAATTAAACCTGAGTAAAAGTGTAATTTTCCCTGTCAATACCCTGGCGCAGACTCTTGACTTTAGTAAATGGCTTTTTAAAATTGAGAAGATAAAATTATCTTACCTGGGTATTACAGTTACGAGGAGGTATAAAGATTTATATCAAGAAAATTTTGTCTCTCTGTTGAATCAGACAAAGCAGGCATTATCCCTATGGTCACCGCTTTCCACATCCCTCATAGGCCGTATTAACTCAGTCAAGATGGTCACTTTACCTAAGTTTTTATATCTCTTTCAAAATATTCCTGTTTTTATTCCTGGTTCATTCTTTATTCAGTTAGATTCCATCATTTCATCATATCTGTGGCAAGGAAAACATCCACGCTTAAATAAGACATGTCTCCAAATAACTGAGGCCGCAGGTGGTCTTGCCCTTCCAAATTTCCGCTTTTATTATTGGGCAGCAAACTTGCACGGTCTAGCATTCTGGTCATTTTATTACAACAGGCCTGACTGCCCTGACTGGGTAGCGATGGAGTCACAGTGTTCTGGGAAATGGTCCACCGTGGCTTTCTTGGGATCCTCATTCCCGCTTCCACCACTTACAACTGTTATAAATCCAGTTATAAAACACTCACTAAAAATCTGGGCACAATTTCGTAAATGTTTTGATTTCTCTAGTTTCTCTCTCTATAGCCCTATCATGTCTAACCAACTTTTCAAACCCTCATCTCAGGACTCTGTTTTTAAAGAATGGCAGAGAAGGGGTATAGTACGCTTCAATGACTTGTTTCTCAATAACATGTTAGCTTCATTTCAACAACTATGTGAAAAATTTAGTCTTCCCCAGTCCAATTTTTTTTAGGTATCTCCAAATACGGCACTTTATTGCTCTTCATTTGTCCAGCCTCTCCATTTCAACAGATAGCAGTATTGTTGACACTATTCTTTCTCTAGACCCAAATAAAAAACTTTCTATTTCATTCATTTAGGCCTATAGTAAACTATTGGATTTGAAGCGTGCTTCCTCAGATAAAATCAAAGTTGCTTGGGAAGAGGATCTTGGCTCCTCTATTTCAGAGGACTCTTGGACCTCCATACTCAGACTGGTGAGCTCCAGTTCTCTTTGTCCCCCCCCCCTCCCCCGCCCGCGCTGCTCAGCAATGTGCGGGCTGCTCTGTCCCTCGCTCTAAAACTGTTGCGTGGCTCAGCTCAGCTGTTTCACACAGTCTCACACAGAGGCAGGTGATCAGAGATAGATCAGTTAAAAAAAATAATCAGAAAAATGAATAATTCCTGCAGGAACAGAGGAAGCTGAAACACCAGAAGCTTCAGGGTCAGCTGATCAACTTGTTACAAGTTATTCTTATACTTGGAGACTGAATACTTGACTTGGAGACTGAATACTTGACTTAATAAAGTAATTTCAGTAAAATTACCCCTTGTTTAAAATTTTATACAATACTGCAAAGCAACATGTTAAGTTAATTTTGTCAAATAAATACATTTGATTATTATTATTTTTTTGGTTATATCATGAAATTTATTGTTAGCGTGATAATGCTCTGAAATATCACAATATAATTTTTGAGCCATATCGCCCACCCCTAATAAAAATAGATTTTTGTGTTTATTTCATTCGTATTAAAGACACTTTGATAAGAATGACTATATATTTAATATAGGCGGATACAGTGGTATCTATGTTTACAATTTTGGTTGGTGGTGTGCCTCGGGATTTTTTTCAATGAAAACACTGTGCCTTGGCTCAAAAAAAGGTTGAAAAACACTGGTCTAATACAATTTAAAGTGTTGCACAGAGCTCACATCTATAAACTGAAATTGTCCTCCATGTATCCTGATGTCGGCCCATACTGTGCGAGATGCAAACATGCTGAAGCCTCTCTCTCCCATATGTTTTGGTTTTGCCCATCTCTGAACAAATATTGGCGGGAAATCTTTCAGACTTTATCACGTGTACTAGACACACGTCTGAATCCTGACCCACAGATTGCTCTGTTTCGTCTTGTAGAGGGCATGACAAACCTAAATAAAAACCAACAGCATGTAATATTGTTCACCTCTCTCCTGGCCAGACGAGCCATTTTGCTCAGGTGGAAAGAAGCGTCTCCGCCCATTCACGCTCAGTGGTTGGCGGACATGTCCTGTTTAAAGCTGGAGAAAATCAGATTCACACTCCAACAGAAAGAGGATAAATTTGAGAATGTTTGGGGACCTTTCATGAATCTATTACAGTCTCTTTGGCAACACAACTCATTGGGTAATGCAGTCTCTTGGCTATTTTACCTTTTATTTTTTCCTTTTCCTTTTGGCAGTGATTGGGTAGGGATTATTTTTTATTTTTTTCCCTATGGTGTGGATTATAATGTACAGTACATGCTGCAATTCAGATTGACTCAGTTTGATAATGTCTTCACTAATGGTTACATGCAAATGTTTCATTATCATCTTTGCCATTAAATTATGTTTGTTTTTTTGAGGGAAAAAAAATGAAAATTTAAATAAAAAGATCTTGAATTTGAAAACTTCATATCCTTTTTTCTGGATGCAAATTGCTTTTTTTGTGGACGATTATGTCCTCTGGTATCAGATGCTGTGCCACTGGAAGGATTTTTATTGAAACTTTTTCTTTTGGACATTCATAATGATGTGTAACCATAACAACAAGGTGTTTTTTCAACAACCGGGAGCAGCTGATTAACATCTCAAAATCTCTAATATTACCTCAGCTGCAGCCCCAAACCCCAAATGAGTTGAAAATGAGGTGCCGTGGATACATTCTCATCTACCTGGAGGAGGTGCTCCAGTGCCCGACTGCAGAGATCTTAGAGGTAGCGTAAAATACGGCTCGGGACTGCAGGAGGACCGAGATCGTACCCCTGCACCTGCAGTTAAATCTGCGGTGACGAGGGCCTCCGCAGTCTGCTGTGAGAAATGGCCATCGCTCGGGGAGGAGTTCTTTCTGGCATTCAGGCAGTCCTGCTGCCCAAGAGGACCAAGAGGTATGCTGGGTCTGGATGGACAGAGCATCTGCAGCCAGTTTCTTCGGATCCGCTGTGGGATGGACTGCTACAAGAGATCCTTCCTGCCTACAGCCATCAGCATCTATAACAATATGAAACCAGAATGATGAGCTATAACAACTAATTTCCCTTTGGGATTAATAAAGTATTTTTTTATTGAATTGGGTGTTTTGCTCAGAGACACCATGACGTGTGGGAATGGCTGGGGGTCTAACCTCAACTTTCTGGTCCCAGGTTGGCTGCCCCATTTCTACCCCATTTCTGCCCCAAATTAAGTTGTGGTATAATGCTGGAAATAGTAAAACAATAATTTGCATTATATTTGTTTTTAGTTGCAGTTTTCTTCCACTTGTAAATGCTGTTACATTAGTTCGATGAACGGTTTTCAACTTTGTAACTCTAGTAGTTTACATTCTGATAGGTTTGGTAAAAAGAACTGTGATATACTGGTCACCATCTTCAGAGCTTATCACCCATCAAACACAGGACTGTCTCAAATTCCCTGCTCATGTCATTTAATATAATTTGCAAACAAAACAAATCTAACAAGGTTAAATCAAGTCATCTGGACGGATTCTTCTTTGTGGAAATGTTTCGAATTTCATACAAAAGACTTTTCAGTCTGAGTATTAGACTGAAGAAGTATTTTGGATAAAGATGAAACATTTTAACAAAGAACAATTCGTCCAGATGACCTGACTTAACCTTGTTAGACCTGCATTATTGAGCATGCATCAGGACAAAAGCACAACTTATCACTATAGTATTTTTTTTTCTTTTATGTATACGATCTTAAAAATCTGCAGTGTCTAAAAATGAAAAAATAATACAATAAAAATAAGATCACAGTCAGACTGCAGAGAACATTCGTTGTGCTGTTATTAAATAACAAATCTCTAAAATATTGATATATTATTACAACATATTTCTCCGTTTTACTGACCATGCAAACAACTTAACAGTTTATATTTCATACATCCATTAAAGAAAACATCTCATCTGAAACAGCCCAGAAAAATAAATAAATAAGTTTTACAACTTTCAACAGCATTCTTGGTTATCATTCAAAGTTTTCATTACCAAAAAAATATAAAGATAATTCTCGCACTGAAACTATGTTAACTTATTAATGAATATGGGATCAAAATACATTTCTTATGGTGTTTTTCCTCAGATCCAAACTACTGGACAAGTGCAAAGAGACATGCCAACACAGGGTAAAGTAAGATGGATCTTGGGGCCCCGGCTGCAGATGTGGAGTAGATTTTTCTGCCATTAACACTTTGTATGGGTCGATAAATGTCTTCAAGGGTTGTGAATTTTGGGAACATCATCATCTGTAAGAAATGAAAGTAAATTAGTTTTGGACCAATGGTTCCTTTTCCTTCTTCAAGGAAGGAAAACTTCAACCTTCTTGTTTGTGTAAAGTTATAAAGATGGCATGTACGTGCAATGTGTCACACGTGGTTTAAATGTGTGTTATGGCAGTTACAGATGGTTAGATTGTCTTTGGCTGTCCTGTTTTCAGTCCTGTTTTTCTATCATTTTGCTGATAAGAACCCTAATGTGAACAGATTTTACAAATGACCAATCTTAAACAAAAGGAAATCATGCTGAAGTGTTTGACCATAGGATAAAAGTTCTAAAGCTACGTTTATGGTTTTATTTCTATTTATTTTCGAAAGTTTTGTTCACAAAATTCTTATGAAATTTTAAGTTTAATCTTTCTTTTCTTACACATCCTGCATACTTCCATCAGAGTAGTTTTAAAGAAAAACGTCTTGAGGAATATACACAGTTTTTTAAAGTTTAGAGTTAAACGTGTTAAATTTGTGTTTTTTGCTGGACAACTTTAATTTGCTTTATTTTTAATTTTTTTGATTTTTATAAATCTTTATATGTTTGGTTGAATCTAGCCTTTATCTCGCTGCTGTTATAAAAGTAACACATTATCCTGCCACCACCATGCTTTACTGTAAGGCTCATTGAGCAGGTGTCATGCTGCGTGTGGCACACATTGTTTGGACATGCTGGTGAAGATTCTCAGTCATCCAGGACATGATAAAATCAAAAAAAGGTGTTCAATACAGAAACAACTGGACTTTATTTGTAACAGAAGACGTTTCTTTTCTCATCCAAGAAGCTTTCTCCAATTCAAAGAGCAGAGAGTGTGTGAGCATGTGCACATTCTGGTCCTCAAAAGAGTGTCCCTTGTCCGTGAGGTGGAGGTGAACAGCTGAGTTTTGTCCAGAGGAGGTGGCTCTCCTGTGTTTGGACATTCGTCTGTGAATAGGCTGTTTAGTTTCCCCAATGTAGAGGTCTGGACAGCCCTCGCTGCATTAGACCGAGTACGCTACACCACTCTGTGTGTGGGTGTTTTGTCCTTAGGGTGGACCAGCCTCTGTCTTAGAGTCTTGCTGGATTTGAATTGTACTGGGATGTTGTGTTTGTTGAAAATCCTTCTGAAATTATCTGATATTTCAGCCACATAAGGGATGACAATGTTTTGTTGTCTGTTCTCCTTTTTCTGTTCATTAATGTGTTTTGTAGATTTCCTTGCTGACTTGACAAAAGCCCAGTTAGGATATCCACATGTTTGGAGAGATTTTTCTATGTATTTCTGTTCCTTTTCCTTCCCTTCTGTGTTCGTGGGGATGTGTTTGGCCCGATGCTGTAAAGTTCTGATGACAGAGAGTTTGTGTTCCAGTGGATGGTGAGAGTCAAAGATACTGGTCTGTGTGGGTTGGTTTTCTGTAAACTTCAATGTTAAGACTGTCCTCTCTTTCGATGTGAACCAAACAGTCCAAAAAGGCAGCTTGTTAGCGTTTGCATCCTCTCTGGTGAACTTGATGTTTTTGTCGACTGAGTTGATGTGTCTGGTGAATGCTTCCACTTCCTTGGCTTGGATTTTGACCCAGGTTATAGGTATCGTCCACATATTGGAACCAATGACTTGGAGTTGTTCCCTCATAGGAGTTTAGGGCTCTCTGTTCCACTTCCTCCATGTAGAGGTTGGCAACAATGGGTGACACTGGAGATCCCATTGCACAGCCGTGCTTCTGTCTGTAAAAACTGTCACTGAACTTGAAATAAGGGGTGGAGAGGCAGAGATCCAGCAAGGTGCAGATCTGGTCTGGGGTGAAGTTGGTCCTTTTGTCCATATCCTTGTCTTGTAGAAGTTGTTTTTTGACTGTTTCTACTGCTTCAGAAATGGGTATGCAAGTGAAAAGGGAAGTCACATCATACGATACAAGAGTTTCTCCCGGGGCTCAGTGGCGGTTTTGGGGTGGGGCCAACACGGGTCCGTGCCTGTGTAACATGGAGCCTGGCCCTACCCGTGGCCCGCCCTCCAAGCAAGAAGCGGAAACCATCCGATACCAGCCATGTTTACATATCAGATTTTTGATCCAACCTGCCGATATTTTCTGATCCATGATGGACGTTGACTTCAAACTATGGAATGGATTTCCTGAACTGAGGCGTGTCTCATGAACCCAGAGTAACAAGGCCCGCCTCAAATTCAAGAAATCCATTCCACAGTTTGCAGCCAGCTGCAGCGTGAGGACTGACGTGAGTACTCAGATGGGATTGTTTTGGGATCGTTTTCAAAGAGCGGGTCGTTTGGTTTATGGATTGTTTTCATGGAGCTGGACGCTTGTTTCTGTAGCAAGATCTGACAACACTGGTGAGTGGCATCTTAGCTAGCAGCTAGCCGACTTTTCATCGTAACAAAGTAACATGTGCGTTGTGTGGACGTATTTTACACTAAACACCGCAAGACAGCAACGTTCAATGTCTGTTGAGCCCATAGCGCCACGTTAAACCGCGGTCAAGTTAATTTTACGCCAGACATTTGAGCTCTAGGGCTTCAGCTGTGTGTTTTTCTTTTTCATCCTGGGATGGGCGCTCTGATTCCAGTCAGCTGCTCTCAGGAGCTCCGTGACTTCGCATCATATCATAATAAACAGCTACAATATAAAGCCATGTAAAACACTAAAAACAGAAACATGTCTGTGTTGGTTTGTGCCATGAACTTAGCAGATGTAAAGCTATTTAATATTTAATTTAATTTATTTATTCATTCATTTAAAAGAGACAAAATAAAACAAATTCATCAAAAATAAAACATTGAATGAAAAGAGTGCAGAAAGAAGAAAAAAATCTTATATCACCCCATTATTTAAAAGAATATATAAAATAACTTTAAACAAACAATCACTTAACTCCATATCTGTAAAATTAACTGAATTATAACCATTTTTGAGTTGGCTTATTTCAATTGCCTGCTGCAGCCATCTTCAATTCAATTGTACTCAAAAGTTAATCAGCAGTAAAGAAACATCCGTTTATTATTTCTTGAAAGATTTTTCAAAATCTGTCCAGAGGGTCATGAGATATTTTGCTAACAGACCAACACCTTTGATTCTAAATAAATAACGTTATAATTTTAAAGAGAGATATTATGCATTCTAAAAGTCCTTTGATTATGCTTTGGGAATGAGTCTCAGCTACTACCACACCAAATTTTATTTCAGTTTTTTGTCAAATTGACTGAGTTGTAGTCAATTTTGTGTTGTTTAAGTTCAGTTAGCTGTGGCAGCCATCTTGAATTGGATGTTCTTTAAAAGTCAACCAGTCGTAGAGAGCCATTCAGTGATTATTTCTTGAAAGTTTAATCGAAATCCATTCAGTTGCTCATAAGATATTTTGCTAACAGACAGATGCAGAATACAAACATAATTGTTGACTTTTGGAAGCATGTGATGAAAAAGAGACTGGGTGAAAGTAACTACTTAAAAGTTTTAAGTAGTTACACATTTTGTGTTAGCAGAATTTGCACCGCCAAGAGAAGATTAATCTTCTTTCTACAGACAAGTACAATGTATACAAATATATTCATGGATGTCCAAAAAGGCAACTTCAGTTAAGTTTTATTAATGTTGGATAAGTTTCTTAGTTACAATTAAATCCTGCCAACACAAAATCTGAATCTTGACTCATTTGTTGATCGGTTTGCCAGAAATCAAAATTGCAGAATACAGTTTCTGTGATAGTAGGGTAGCCAATGTTGTTATTTCATTTTGGACTGAGAAACTGAACTAAGACTTCACCTAACAGTTATTTTCATTATCATTTTATTTGCTTATTAATATATTTTATTCAGTCAATACAAATACTGTGTAAAATGTTTTGTATTTTTCTCATTTGATTTTTTAAACTATTTTCTTTGGTTACAATGGTTAATCACTGCTTTAAAAAAAATTAAAGAGTCAAGCAAGATTTCGAATCTGTCTTTTTCTCCAAGATGAACGTGCCCCTCTGACAAAACCTCTGGCACCAGCTAGGCCCCACCAGTACAACTGGTCTAGAACCGCCACTGCCGGGGCTAGCTTCAAATGTTGAACTTTGTTGGCAAAATCAATGGAGTTCTTTATGTGATGAGTTGTGTTTCCAACTAGAGGAGCTATAATACCCGCCAGATGTTTAGCAACATTGTATGTCACTGAGTTCATGCTGCTGATGATGGGTCTGAGAGGTGCATCTTCTTTGTATATTTTTGAAAGTCCATAAAGACCGGGAGTGGCTTCCCCCGGACAATCTATAATACAATGATTGATTCTAAAAAAGCTAAGTCTGGTCCTCTGAACATTCAAAAAAAAAACTATATATATATATATATATATATTTTTTTTTTTTTTTGAATGTCCAGAGGACCAGACTTAGCTTTTTTAGATTTTTCTACCTGGATTATTGAGCATGTATCAGGGTACAATCCATTGATTGTTTTCTCCTTTTCACGTTTTTGCAGATAATCTGTGACTTTCTTTTTAAAGGTGTTAGTTGGGTCCCTCTTCAAGGGCTCATAGGTGTTCCAGTCGCTCAGTAGTGTACAGTAGTTATTTTTTCCTGGTAATCAAAAGTGTAAGGACTACTGTGCATCTTCCTTTGTCAGCTGGTAAAATACCATACCATACCATACCATTTTATTTGTAAAATAATTGGGTAATTGGGTAATAAAATGGTGATGTTTTGGTCCTGGTTGAGTGACGTTATAGCTTTCCTTTCCTGCGGTGTAAGATTTGAAGGAGGCAATTTGGCACTGGAGAGGGTAGCTGATATTTTCATCCGGAGCCTCTGCTTCTTTCAAGTTGTTGTTCCTAATTGCAGAATCAGTGGCCGTGATTTGTTCCACAACAGGTATTTCTTGTGGGGAGATTGCAAAATTCAGTCCTTTTGCCAACACATTTTTCTCAGATTGTGTCAAGGTCCTGTTAGACAAATATCTAACCCACTGTTCCTGAGTATTTGTGTTGGCGACAACCTCCTTATCTTGACTGATTGTTTGTGATGACATTGTTTGGACTTTTGCCTAAATAGTTTAACTTGAACTCATCCGATGAGACATTTCCTCCTGAGCTTGGAGTTTTTGTTAAATAAATAAAAAACTCATATTAGCAGTCTATACAGTAAAACTCAAACAAGACTTAGAGTTTCTTCTGTGTTATCCCTTTACATTAAAATTTTCATCAGGTTTTACCTTTTTGAGGAACACTGTAAAAATTGTTAGTGACCTTTTGTTCTATTGCTCAATTTAATTGTTGTATATTTAACTGTTTTTTTTCCCCTCTTTTGAGTAAAACTTTAAAACCTTACCCTGACAAATTCTTCAACCCCGGTTTTAACTCTGATATACAAAGAGCTTATTGGAACGCATTATTTAATTTTTGTAGAATGTGACAGAAGCACACCGACCAGTTGCCTCAGTTCCGTTTCGGTCGGTTCACTCTGTACAACACATGAGTACAGTGTGGGGATTGCACCCTCGCGAGACCACCTGTGAAGTTTCTTTCAACACGCCTGTCAAGGCCAATTAGACTGCTGCATAAGCAGGAGGCCCCACCCTCCTGCTATAAATATGCAGCGCGTCTCATTTCACTAATCTTTTTGCACTTCACCTCGCTTCAACCTGATTGCAGGACCCTTGTACGTGACTCAACTGTCCAACTGGAGGTGAGCTCGCTCCCTACCTAGGGCGTCACTACAAGGTTTTGTATCCTGCATACTGCTTAGTTTAGCTTGCTAACTAACTTTCTCGCATTTAGCCCAGCTAACGTTTGAGTTTTTCTGTCACTGTTTCGCTAGCCTGTTTAGCTCGCCAACTGGTCTATGCCACCACCTCCCTGTTTAGCCTCGCCAACGAGGAGGTTCTTCGAACTTGTTTTACCGTTTAGCTAGCTAAGGGAAACATTTTCGCTCTCTCTCGGCAGCTAACATAGCACCGGAGAAAATCAAGAAGAAGCCCAAGGCCTCTAGCAAAGCTAGCAAGGCGGGAAGCCCCGGTTCACGTCCATGTCCAAACGCATGTGGATTCTTTTTTTCCGAAGCGGACACCCACGAAGCTTGCCCAGTGTGTCTCAGCATGTTGCACGCTAAGGCGGCACTAGCCAACCCGGAGTCATGTGCACATTGTAGCCGTCTCCGTAAATCGACACTGGAGAAACGCATGGCATTCCTGACGAAAACCTTGGGAAACTCAACCGCAGCGAAAGACCCACTACTGTCCGAGGCTGTCAGACCAACCACGGAACTGGAATCCAATGACATGGAGGACACCACGGTGTTGTCCTGGGGTGAACAAATGGATCTCCTCCCCACGGAGGATGCTAACGAAACCAGAGTAGAGTACAATGTGCAGGACATGCTGCTGTCGGACGAGATCTCTCTGACGGCCTCCGGCGGCATCTCTGACGATGAGGCAGTGGAAGGCGCCGAAGAGGAAGCAGAGAAACTTTCACGAGGCTGCAACGGCGCACATTGAAGCGGACGGTTCCACCCCAACCCTGTTCGAGCTGTGTCGCAGAGCGGCTGAGTCTCTCAAGGTACTGTGGCCCGCTCCCCCACCTCGACTACAGACGAGGTTGGCGGGTAATTATTTCCTCCAGAGGCAACAAACCTCAGTGAGGCACAAACTACCGGTGTTCCCAGACTATTTAACGGAACTCACCCGGTCCTGGTCGGTACCAAAGACACAGTTGTCCCTGCCCCTCTCCCAGTTTCTGGACTTGGAGAACATGGAGCCAGCGGGTCTGTCTCACATCCCCCCATGGATGAAACTCTGGCAAAGCACCTGGCGTCCAAAACTTTGGTCAGAAAACCCACGCTCCCTAGCAAGGAGTGCCATTTTTCAGCAGCACAGCTGGAGAAGATCTACCATGCTCAATGCCTCATGGCTCATGCACTTAATTCGGCCTTGATGCTACAGGCGTACCAGGCAGAAAAGCTGCAGGAACTGCAGGAAGCTGCCCAATCAAAGAAAAATGTTGAACCGTTGGAAGAGGCCCGTAGGACAGCGGATTTTATCTTCTGTCTGTCAGGCACTGCAGCTATCGCTCTGGGTAAAAGCATGCAGAAGTGGTTGTCACCCAGCGACACCTGTGGCTCACTCTCACCGAGCTGCCAGAAAACCAGTGCTCCACCTTCCTCCAGTAAGCCATTGAACCCATGGGCCTGTTCGTAGAAGCTCTGGGGTAGATCCAGAACCGCTGTGACCAGAGGAGGAAACAGGAGGAAGCTCTGTGCCCGAGGATGCCGAGACGGCATTATTCTCAGTCCAGGGACTCCAGCAGTCACAGGAGCACGCCTCTACGACAACACTCCCTCCCCCGACGCCCCGCACATAAGAAACCTTCACTCGAAACTGAACAGCGGGCGACTTCCACAACGGAGCAGCACGGACGCACTCCACTGGGACAACCGGCAAGGTCCAAGCACCGTTTCGTCCCCAGACAGGCTGGGGCGTCCAAATCCTCCTCAACAGTGAGAGACAGGAAACAGAAGTCAGTCTAACCCTACAGCTGTTTCCAGAATGATCTGAGCTTCTCCACCCACTGGGAAAATGAAAGCCTCTCAGATTCAAGCCATGTCTGAGCTCAAAAAACCCTGATTGAATGGACAAAAATGTTTATCGATACACAAAACTCACTCCACTGTTTGTGCAATAGAGGAAACATGTTATCCTCAAGCACCAACACTAATAAAAGCATGTTGTGTTCACACTGTTCTGTGTCCATCCATCCATCTTCTTCCGCTTATCCGGGGTCGGGTCGCGGGGGTAGCAGCCTAAGTAGGGAGGCCCAGACTTCCCTCTCCCCAGCCACTTGGAGCAGCTCCTCCGGGGGAATCCCAAGGCGTTCCCAGGCCAGCCGAGAAACATAGTCCCTCCAGCGTGTCCTGGGTCTTCCTCTGGGTCTCCTCCCGGTGGGACATGCCCGGAACACCTCACCAGGGAGGCGTCCAGGAGGCATCCTAACCAGATGCCCGAGCCACCTCAACTGGCTCCTCTCGATGTGGAGAAGCAGCGGCTCTACTCCGAGTCCCTCCCGGATGACTGAGCTTCTCACCCTATCTCTAAGGGAGAGTCCAGCCACCCTGCGGAGAAAACTCATTTCAGCCGCTTGTATCCGAGATCTTGTTCTTTCGGTCATAACCCAAAGCTCATGACCATAGATGAGGGTGGGAACGTAGATCGATCGGTAAATTGAGAGCTTTGCCTTTTGACTCAGCTCTCTCTTCACCACGACAGACCGGTACAGCGCCCGCTTCACTGCGGACGCTGCACCTATCCGCCTATCGATCTCACGCTCCAGTTTTCCCTCATTCGTGAACAAGATCCCGAGATACTTAAACTCCTCCACTTGGGGCAGGACCTCCTCCCCGACCCGGAGAGGGCATGCTACCCTTTTCCGGCTCAAGACCATGGCCTCGGATTTGGAGGAACTGATCCTCATCCCGGCCGCATCACACTCGGCTGCAAACCGCTCCAGTGAAAGTTGTAAATCACGAACTGATGAAGCCAGTAGGACCACATCATCTGCAAAAAACAGAGAAGCGATTCTAAGGCCACCAAAACGGATCCTCTCAACACCTTGGCTGCGCCTAGAAATTCTGTCCATAAAAGTTATGAACAGAATCGGTGACAAAGGGCAACCTTGGCGGAGTCCAACTCTCACTGGAAACGAGCCTGACTTACTGCCGGCAATGCGGACCAAGCTCTGACACCGGTCGTACAGGGACCTAACAGCCCATATCAATGGGCCTGGTACCCCATACTCCCGGAGTACCCCCCACAGAACCCCCCGAGGGACGCGGTCGAATGCCTTCTCCAAGTCCACAAAGCACATGTAAACTGGTTGGGCAAACTCCCACGCACCCTCCAGGACCCTGTTGAGGGTGTAGAGCTGGTCCAGTGTTCCACGACCAGGACGAAAACCATACTGCTCCTCCTGAATCCGAGGTTCGACTATCCGACGGACCCTCCTCTCCAGAACCCCTCTGTTCTGTGTCAAGAGTCAGAATTATAAGGAGAGTTCAACCCTTTTTTCATTAAACAAACGTCAAACATAAAGGGGACAGAGCGCCGTCTCAGGGAGACAGGCTCTCCGCCCCTATTAAACCTTTGTCCAAGGGGGGGCCCAATGAGCTCACAAATAAACATGCCACTCAGGCTCGCCTCTCACGCGAGGGCATGGTCCGCATGCGCACCGTCACAATGGATCATGTGAACTATAGTCCGAGGTTACAGACTGCAGTTCAGCAAGCCTCCCCTGCGGTTGAGAGGGACAACAATGTCAAAAATACGTCCAGATCTCGCTCCAGCTCTGAAAAAGGAGATTTGTTCGCTCCTAGAAAAAGGAGCAATAAGGGTGGTCCCCCCTCAGGAGGCAAACAACGGTTTTTACAGCAGCTATTTTGTGATTCCAAAGAAGGGCAGGGGACTCCGTCCAATATTAGATCTGAGACAACTAAACAGGTGACTGATATCATTCAAATTTAGAATGTTAACTCTACGCCAGGTGATGTAATCCGTACGTCCAGGAGACTGGTTCACGTCGGTGGATCTGAAAGACGCCTGCCTTCACATTTCAATCCTACCAAATCACAGAAAATTTCTGTGTTTTGCGTTCGTCAATACAGCATACGAGTATCAGGTTCTGCTATTTGGTTGGTCTCTAGCCCCTCGTGTGTTTACAAAATGCCTCGAGGTAGCACTGACATTGATAAGGAGTTAGGCCATCAGAACCCTGGACTACTTGGCAGCACGGTGACACAACTGGTAGAGCTGCTGCCTCTCAGCGAGAAGGTTGCCAGTTCAAATCCCGGTCCGGGGGCCTTTCTGGGTGGAGTTTGCATGTTCTCCCCGTGCATGTGTGGGTTTCCTCCGGGTACTCCGGTTTCCTCCCACAGACCAAAAAACATGCATGTTAGGCTGATTGGTGACTCTAAATTGACCCTAGGTGTGAGTGAGAGAGTGGATGGTTGTTTGGTGTGAGTGAGACAGGTCCCTCTTGTAAATGAGTCCCCGTGACTCAACGAGGCTAGCCTGTATAAATAAAGGTTGAATGAATGAATGAACTACTTGGACGACCCGTTAGTCCTGGCGGGGTCATCCCATCAGGCCAGAACCCACATAGCTCGACTGATGTCACACCTGCAGTCTCTGGGCTTTGTAATAAACAAAGACAAAAGTCAATTGGTGCCCAGTCTGAGGATCTGTTATTTGGGCCTCGAGCTGGATTCAGTACAGTATTACGCAAGGTTATCTGAGAGGAGGATAACAACATTCAATCAGTGTTAAGCTTTGTTTCAGCATAGTCACGTGCCAACGATCAAACACTGTCAGCGCCTCCTGGGCTTCATGGCCTCCATGATTGCAGTGGTTCCCTTAGGATTACCCCTCTGACCTCTGGCGTAACACAGGGATCCATTCTGGGGCCAGTCCTCTTTTCTCTTTACATGCTGCCATTAGGATCAATCATTGCACGTCATAATCTGTCTTTTCACATGTATGCAGACGATTTACAAATCTATCTGCCAGTCACTCCCAACCCCTCACTCAGTTTAAACACTATTGTCAACTGCTTAAATGACATTAAGCACTGGCTCTCTCAAAACTTCCTCCATCTAAACACAGATAAAACTGAATGCATTTTATTTGGTGCACCTGATGACACCAGCAACATCCTTCCCAGTCCTAGTTTTGGTTTTCCCCTCCCCCACTTCAGCCCGAGTGCAGCTTGACTCCAACTTAAAGTTTGATAAACAGATCAGTTCTGTTGTCAAGACCAGCTTTTTCCAGCTCCGTCTACTTCTAAAGTCAAGTCATTTCTCAGCCGTGGTGATCTAGAGAAGGCCATCCATGCCTTTGTGACCTCCAGACTTGACTATTGTAATGCTTTGTATGTTGGTATTAATCAATCCTCCATCTCCCGTTTACAGCTTGTACAGAACTCTGCCGCGCGCTTTTTGACCAACACACGAAAATATGAACACATCACTCCTGTCCTGTCCTCTCTACACTGGCTCCCGGTTCAGTTCAGGATACAGTTCAAGCTGCTGCTGTTTGTTTTCAAAGCTCTGAATGGACTTGCACCTCTCTACATCTCAGAACTTTTGAAAGTCCATCAGCCCAGCAGAGCTTTACGATCTGCCAGTCAACACCTGCTGGAGGTGCCTCGCTCAAGGTACAAACAATGGGGAGACCGGTCCTTTTCTGTTGCCGGCCCAAAAGCCTGGAACAGCCTCCCCCTTGAGCTGCGTGCCACCTCTGATCTGACTCTGTTCAAAACCAGACTGAAGACCCACTTGTTCAGAAAAGCTTTCAGTGTGTGACTTTTATTACTTTTGGTATTATGTAGCTTTTTTGTTTACATTGCCTCCTATTGCTGTTGCATTTATTCTATTTTCACTGATTTATTGTACCAGTTTATACATTTTTTTTACCCTGTTAAGCACCTTGGTCAATGCAAGGCGTTGTAGGAAGGTGCTATACAAATAAAGTTTATTATTATTATTATTATTATAGGATTCCTGAAAAGATTGTGAAAGGATTGTGGGTGGCCGTGGCGTAGTGGTAATGGCAGTCGTCTCCCGATCAGAAGGTTGGCGGTTCAGATCCCAGTTCCCCACACCATGTGTCGTTGTGTCATTGGGCAAGACACTTAACCCACAGTTGCTCTCGGTAGGACTGGAAAGCGCCTTGCATGGCAGTCTGCCGCTACCGGTGTATGAATGTGTGTATGAATGGGTGGATGGTTGGTATTGTAAAGCGCTTTGGGGCCCCTCCTAGGGGGCTGGAAAGCGCTATATAAATAAGCTCCATTTACCATTTACCAAAATGAGAAGGTTTCAATGCTGGGTTCAGATGAAACCAAAACAGTCCCCCCCGTAGCAGCATCAGGTGAAGATCTCTCCTTCCTGCCTACATGCTTTGAGGCCGTGGAGAAACACAGCACACCTCAGCAGGCGGCTCCCCTGGGCCGTGTCTTATCTCGCGTGCTGATCAAAACAGACGCGTCAAAATCCGACTGGGGGAATATGCAAACACAAGCACACCAGCAGTGTTTGGTCTCAAAAACAGAGGCAGCTACATATAAACCAATTGAAGTTGATGGCAGTTTTTCTCTCTCTGAAACACTTCAGCGAAATGGGTCTGGTCTCACACCAGCATGTGTTAGTATGCAACGACAACACTTGTGTGGTCGCCCACATAAACAGACAAGGGGGCACACACTCTCTGCCCTTCCTCCATCTGACACACGAGCTGTTACAATGGTGCAGCTCGCGTCTGCTGTCAATCAGAGCAAATCATTTCCTGGGTGCGCAGAACCACGGAGCAGACATGCTCTCCAGGGGCGTCCCACTGGCAACAGAATGGCGCCTTCAACTGGAGGTGGTACAACAGATTTGGGATTGCTTCGGCAAAGCCGACGCATATCTCTTCGCCTCCAGGGAAACGCGCACAAACGCGTTTTTCTCCATATGAGACGCGAACGCACCACTCGGCCTGGACGCGCTGGCGCACAACTGGACGGAAACAAAGCGCCTTTACGCATTTCCGTTGGTGGCCCTAATACAGACCACTCTGGAGCAATGCTCTCACATTGATTTTAGTGGTTCCCAGATGGACCAAGAAAGCCTGGTTTGCAGAAATAATGACATTGCTAGCAGGAAAATCATGGCGTCTGCCTACTTACAAAGATCTCTTGTCTCAGGCTCACGGCCAAATTTGGCACCCCTACCCAGAATTCTGGGACCTGTGGGTTTGGCTCCTGAAAGGAAAAAATTTAATCGCTTCTGGTCTTCCCAGTAATGTGGTAAACACTAATCAGTGTGCTCGAGCAGGCTCCACACAGACCCTTTACGCTCTCAAATTGCGTGTTTTTGAGGCTTGGTGTCAGGAGAGAAACATTGTTTCTTTCTCCAGCAACATATCAGAGGTTCTCACATTTCTACAAGATTTTTTGGGAAAAAGGTTGTTCTTTTTCTACCATCAAAGTCTTTTTGTCTGCTATTTCTGCTTGTCATGAGGGATGGGAGGGGAAATCCCCCAGCTCTTATCCTCTCGTGGTTCGGTTCATGAAAGGAGCGCTGCGTAAAAGTCCTCCGTGCAGAACTTTAGTGCCTCAGTGGGACCTGCTCCTGGTCCTGGAGGCACTCTGTGACACCCCGTTTGAATTGTTAGAGAGAGTGTTAATATGGACATACTGTTCTATAAAACAGTTTTTCTTCTGGCTCCGTGTTCAGCAAAACGTGTGAGTGACATCCACGTGCTCTCGGTTCACCGCTTGTGCACCCAATTTGCATATGATGGCTCCAAAGTGACGTTACGCCCCAACCCGGCTTACGTCCCTAAAGTGCCTTTTTTATCATATAAGAACCTCTCTTTTGAACTGTCGGCTTTCCCTCCAACGCCGGTGTTGACTGCAGAGCCGAGACGCTTTACGCATTTACATGGAAAGGACAAAGAGCTGGCGCAAAACCAACCAGCTGTTTGTGTGTTTTGCTAACCCTGTGGCTGGAAAAGCTCTGTCTGAACAACGCCTCTCCCACTGGGTTATAGAGGCTATTTCTCGAGCCTACACTAGTAAGGGCAGACAGGCACTTAGCGGCATGCATGCGCATTCAACCAGGGGTTTGGCTACCTCATGGGCACTGTTTAAAGGTGTCCCAGTGGCAGACATTTGCTCTGTTGCTAACTGGGCATCCCCTAACATGTTCATAAAATTCTACAGCTTGGACGTCACAACTCGTGACGTCACCCAGGCTGTTCTTTCAGCACATGAGCAATGAACATCCGCCTGCTTGTCAGAACTTGAGGCCAAGATTTTTTGCATATGCATTTCCGGGGCGTGATGGTACATCCCCATACTCATGTGTTTTACTGAGTGAACCGACCGAAAGGGAACTGGAGGTTATGACCATAACCAATGTTCCCTGAGGGAGGGAAACGAGGTACAACAACAGTCAGCTCCTCAATGCTTTAAAAGCTCAGCGAAGTGCTTGCAGATTAGTGAAATTAGACGCGCTGCATATTTATAGCAGGAGGACGGAGCCTCCTGCTTATACAGCAGTCTCATTGGTCTTGACAGGCGTGTTGAAAGAAACTTCACAGGTGGTCTCGCGAGGATGCAATCCCCATACTCGTGTGTTGTACCTCGTTTCCCTCCCTCAGGGAACATTGGTTATGGTCATAAACTCCAGTTTCTAAACATCATTCAATTCAAACTAGATGAAGACTTTGTTTGGCTTTTGTTGCAACACTCAGTAGTTATAGGCTTGTAACAGTGTTTTTTTAAAGACAGCTTCAGTTACTGCTAAGTGATGTCACAAGTACGCGTCACTACCATCGGTAAAGAGTTATGGGAGAAGCTTGCTTGGTGATGGACACATGGACTGTGAGATTTATAGTTTTAATTTCCCAACTCAAAAATAACATTATGGGTTCTGTGAACTCTATTTGCTTCATGTATGAGAGCAGCCATTCATCTGGGCCTTGTAATGTTGTTGAAGCATGTGGTTAATAAAAGGACAAGCACTGTGAAATTCCCAGTATCATTGTGGTCCAACTGAATATTTTTACCACCTCCTCTCGACCACAAATTACAAATCCAATCCATGTTATAAAATGGTGCCCAAACATCTTCTCTTGGACCACAATGTGCAGTATCTTCAAGCAGCTGATGATTAAGACATTAACAAAGTATGTAGAAGTCAAGTGGATGTCCGCCATACTTCATGGGAGCAGAGCTGGCTGGCTTAGATGCAGATGTCAGGAGGATCAGAGTCACGGTGGTGCGTATCCACGGCAAGCATGCCACTCATAACTCTCTACGAAGGTTGTGGTGAATACTTGTGGTATTACTTACCAGTAACTTAAGCTGTCTTAAAGAGACAATACAATTATGATTGTTAAAGGCTGCAGGGCAAATATTGACATTTTATACACCACAATGGGAGAGATGTGACCTTCTTGAATTGCTTGAATGTAGTTTAATTTTGATACTTCACCTACATGTACTGCTACAGCCATTTGATGTCAGTGTAAACACTGAAACAATGCCAATCGGTTTAAGAAATGTAATGTGAAACAGAAATCAAACTCAAGTGATATGCAAGCTGTGTGCATTATATACAAATGTCAAAGTGTTGCATCGAAGATGTTCGACAAATGCCTTTTTACAAAAAAAATTGCAACTTAAACGACATTTCTTCTTGGACTCCAGTTCTCAATGTGCAATACTTCTGAAAAAAGCCATGGCAGATCACCTGTTAGATGCACCTAATGTGAGGATAATGACAGTGATACATACCAGGTTCTTGTCCACCTTGACTGCCTCTTTAAAGATTGTCCAAACCACAGCTTCATTGCATGTTGGCGTAGTAAGGGAACCACTGTAGCAGTAATATGAATCACGGTTCACGCTGCCAAGCAAGTCATCAATAGAGATCTTATCGGTGACTTCAACTTCTGAACCTACGTAAGAGCAAAAAATGAAAAAAAAAATGTTTTAACAAATGCAGTCATGCATCTTTTTTTTGCTTTGGTATTCAATCAAACAAGTGTGTACTCACTAATGTTCTGGATAGCTGAGAAGTAATTGGTTAGTTTTTTCCAGGGTGTCATGTCAGTCGAACTCGTGGTGGGCTGATAAACCTTTGAACTGCAAGTACTGCTTTTAATACTCTTTGAAGCCTGGAAACAGAAATTAGTTTAACAAGCTGACTGCAATTTCAATTTCCAAACTATAAAATGCAGCATATAATAAAACCTGAATCTTCATAATCTAACTGCAAATAGGGCTCAAAACTGACAAAGAATCAGATAATTGGTAGTATGTAGGCGGCCGTGGCGTAGTGGTAATGGCAGTCGTCCCCCGATCGGAAGGTTGGCGGTTCGAATCCCGGTTCCCCACACCATGTGTCGTTGTGTCCTTGGGCAAGACACTTAACCCCGAGTTGCTCCCGGTAGGACTGGAAAGCACCTTGTGTGTAACATTCAATATATCAGAGTCAGAGTCAGAGAGTCTTTATTGTCATTTGCACCGCATGTGGTACATGTGATGAAAACGAGATTATGTACACGAGGTCCCAGTTACATCCAACAACAAATGAAAGAGAAAAACAGTAATAACATCTAGAACTAACTAAGAAAAACATCAACTAGTAATACACTAAGCCTAATATAGTGGGAATAAACAGCAGCACGAACATGAGTTTGTATGAGCAGATGGTCACAGATGAACACAGCAACAAGAAAACAGATCAGCATCAGTATGATGTGATATTTTGCAGTGTTTATTTTTTATTTTATTTTTATTTATTCATGAGTCTAACAGCCTCAGGGTAGAAGCTGTTCCTCAGTCTAGTGGTTCTACACTTGATGCTCCTCAACCTCCGTCCTGAGGGGAGTGGGGCAAAGAGTGAGTGTGCTGGATGAGTGAGGTCTTTCATGATGCAGGTGGCTCTTTTCCTGCATCTGGAGGTATAAATGTCTGTGATTGTGGGGAGACTGACTCCAACAGACTTCTGTGCAGCCTTCACCACTCTCTGCAGAGCTTTCCTCTCTTCAACTGTGCAGCCTCCATGCCACACGTTGATGCTGGAGCACAGGATGCTCTCCACTGCACACCTGTAGAAGGAGGTGAGGACTGGGCTGCTCAGACCAGCTCGTCTCAGCCGTCTGAGGAAGTAGAGTCTCTGATGACCTTTCTTGATCAGGCTGGTGGTGTTGTTGCTCCAGCTGAGGTTATCATTCATGTGTACACCCAAGTATTTGTAGCTGGAGACCACTTCCACTGCAGACCCACCTATTTTCAGTGGGGCATGGGTGTGTTTGTTCCTTCTGAAGTCCACAATCATCTCCTTTGTCTTCTTCACATTCATGTGAAGATTATTCTCTTTGCACCAGCTCTCCAGGTGTTCCACCTCCTGTCTGTAGCTGGACTCATCATTGTTTGTGATGCATCCCACCACCGCTGTATCATCTGCAAACTTAACAATATGACAGCCTGGAAGTGTGGCTGTACAATCATATGTGAGCAGAGTGAACAGAAGGGGGCTCAGCACACATCCCTGAGGAGAGCCAGTGCTGAGGGTTACGGTGGAGGAGGAGAAGTTGTGGATCTTCACGGACTGTGGTCTGTCTGTTAAGAAGTCTAGTACCCAGTTACAAATAGAGGGGCTTAGTCCAAGTGTAGATAGTTTGTCTATCAGAGTTTGGGGGATCATGGTGTTGAAAGCAGATGTGAAGTCCACAAAGAGCAGACGCACGTATGAGTCCTTCTGATCCAGGTGGGTGAGAGCAGTGTGGACCACGGAAGAAATGGCGTCCTCTGTTGATCGGTTCTCACGGTATGCGTATTGATGAGGGTCCTCATTGATGTTGACGGTTGCCTTGATGTGGGACATGACCAGTTTCTCAAAACATTTAGCGACTATCGGGGTGAGGGCCACCGGTCTATAGTCATTCAGACCAGTCACTGTGGAGCTCTTTGGGACTGGGATG
>JBBPBX010049606.1:0-12374 GCA_038048925.1 Garcialebias charrua
ATAATGTACATCCACAGTACGGATATGACCACAATACACTTGTGAAGTTTTCTGTGTTGCTGCCTTACCATCGTGCCATCGTGGTTCAGTCCTTCCAGCCTCGGGCTCAGGCCTGTCATGGCAGATGTCTCCATGATCCTCCTTCTGCCTGCATGGACTGAACTTTATGGACCCATTTCGTTACACAGGGAAACCTTGGATGTTCTCCATCTGCCAGACCTGGTTCTGGAGGGCAGTCTGGGAGGGTAGCTGCTGTGGTCATTATTACCATCAAGCTGCTGATAGGACCTACTAACTAGACCTGCTAACACGCTGCTAACAAGATCATGCCGCTAACCGAACCACACCGCTAACAGTATCATGGTGCCAACGGGACCATGTTGCTGAGAAACGTCACTGCTAACCGAACCTCACTGTTAACTGAGGGGCCGAGATGGTGTAGAGGCAGGGCAGCCGGCTCAGGACCAGAAGGTCTCGGGTTCAATCCCGGTCACGGCATACCTCGTTGTGTCCCTGGGCAAGACACTTTCATTCATTCATTCATTCAACCTTTATTTATACAGGCTAGCCTCGTTGAGCCACGGGGACTCATTTACAAGAGGGACCTGTCTCACTCACACCCAGGGTCAATTTAGAGTTACCAATCAGCCTAACATGCATGTTTTTGGACTGTGGGAGGAAACCGGAGCACCCGGAGAAAACCCACGCATGCACGGAGAGAACATGCAAACTCCACCCAGAAAGGCCCCCGGGCCGGGATTTGATTTTAACCGGGACCCTGCTCGCTGAGAGGCAGCAGCTCTACCAGTTGTGCCACCGTGCTGCCAACTTAACCCCGAGTTGCTCCCGGTAGGACAGGCAGCGCCTTGCATGTCAGACTACCGCTACCGGTGTATGAATGTGTGTATGAATGGGTGGATGGTTGGTACTGTGAAGCGCTTTGAAGCAAAGCGCTATATAAGTAAGCTCCATTTACCATTTAACAGTACAGTATCATGCTGTTAACTGGATCATGTTGCTAAGATAACCTCACTGTCATAAGAACCAGAGCCATATAAAGAGAGAGTTCCAACACTCTTCGAACTCGCCGACAGGCGGTCACGTGGTTCATGCAGCTCTCAATCGTTCCAAACTACGGCTATGGAAACCTTGTGGAGCTGCGCCCTCTGGCGGCGACGGAGCGCTACTGCAGGCAGCGTCAGACTGTAACCAGAGCCATGGAACAAATCGCCCCCTCCATGACCCAAGTGACTTCCGCATTCCATTCTTACAATGGAACTCTATGGAAGTGTCGAACTCTCACTTTATATGGCTCTGGTCCAGACCAGAGCCATGGAACGAATCGCCCCCTTCATGACCCACGTGACTTCCGCATTCCATTCTTACAATGGGAGTCTATGGAAGTGTTGCAACTCTCTCTATATATGGCTCTGATAAGAACCACTCTGCCAATAGGACGATGCTGCTGTAGATTTACTTCCTTTTCCACTTTTGACAACTTGTTTCTGTATTTTGGTTGCATGCTTTTAATAAATCCGAGTTTGTTAGTTTTTGGGGACTCCGCTCGCATTAGTGTGTGAACTATAGCCAAACAGAACCTATTGTGCTGATGTTCTTCAGTGCATTGTTTTGCACCATTAGTGACTAGCGTATATCTTAGATCTTTTAGCATACCATTGGGCATTCATTTAGCATATATCTTAGATCTTTATTTACGGTTTCATTTTACTATTTATATTTTTGTTACTGTTGGATGTAATTGGGACCCTATGTACACAATTTTGTTCAACCTCATGTACCACATGCAATGTGAATGACAATAAAGAACCTTGAACCTTGAATCCTTGAATTGTGCTAAGTTCAAAGCACTGGCAAACTTTTATTTCAAAAAGTACAAGACAATTACATTTTTAGTTTTTTATGTGCCACATGGTTGCTGTTTATACAAAAATAGTTTCTCTGACCTGTTTTTTTTACCACTTTTTTTTTAAATTAGTTATACACATACTGTACATATCCATACTTTAAAATGTTCAAATTGTAAGCAGTTTAGTTTTCAATTTCGCTTCTTTTTTACTGTGTTCAAGACAGTGATTGTTGTTCTGCGTCTTGGATAAATATTTTCTTCTTTAAGTAGCGTTGGACTGAGCTCAAAGTGACAAGAATCTGTAAATTCAGTCCTTTTCCTTTCCTGCTCAGAAATATAAAAATGTATCTGTGCGCTCAAAGTGACAAGAATCTGTAAATTCAGTCCTTTTCCTTTCCTGCTCAGAAATATAAAAATGTATCTGTGCGCGTCAGCTACAGCCTTCAAGTATGTTTGGCTTCCTGTTTAAAGAAGTTTAGTTCTGGAGTTCTTGTTAAAGCAACTTTAACAGAATGTCAACTCTAAATTTCAGAAAGTGTTCATCCATTATCTATGACACCACAGCCCCACTGGGAATAAGATAGTTCTGACAGGATGTAAATCAGAGAATTGTGCCCAAAACACATCTTCAGCTGTGCTTTACTTTTCATCTGTCAGCAATCCTGTGAACAGGAACAGATGAAGAATCCACTCTGTTCCCGTTAGAGTTCACCACTAAAAAGAAGCTATATGTTGGCATTTTTTTGTATCTATTTGTCCACTGTTTTTTTAACCTAACCATTTAAACATGTTTTATAGTTCTATTCAAGTATATTGCTTCATTATTTAATTTGAAATGTAATTTCTGCCTTTCACAGTCCCATCACTCCTCTTAACGTCAAGCTTGCAGTATCAAACAAAAACTGTTACAGTACATGTTTCCTCTGTATTTATAGAGAATAAATAGCAACACATCTTGCATGTTGCAAATATGCTTCATGTTTCTAAAGTTACTTGACATATTGTTTGTTTTATTATGGTACGTTGATGGTGTGGCAGGTTTGATTTGTATAATTAACAATCGTACAATTTCAAAATGATTAAAATGTAGACAAGAAAACCAAACACAAAGACAGTTTATAGTTTAGAAAAATTATGTGTATGTCGCTGCCTTTCACTGTTTTAGTCATGAAGCTGCACTAATTTTCATGTATTAGGCCTGTAGAGAGCACTGACATCAGAGTAGCAGACTCTAGCAAAGAAGGATACAAAGGTCAATGCAAACTAATAAATAATTTAAATGATTTCTTCGACAAGTTTGCCAAATTTGGTTAATCCTGCTTTGGCGAATGTGGGCACATTGATACCCAACATAGTAAATGCATCCTCAACTGCTTCAGGGCTGTTATACTTCTTAAATTGTAGACACAATTCAGTTTTTTCTCCGTAATATTTGATTAAATTCTAAAAGAACCCTCCAACTGTGATCAAAGCCCATCTAATCTCATGTAATGCATTGTCCCATGCACGTACAACAACATGGTAGGTGGTGGAATCCCTAGAGATTAACCGTTGTGTTTCACTCAAAGCTGGTTCTAAGTTTACCAGAATTATTGGCACTAACAGTAGCTTTAGTTTTCATTTGCAACATCCAAGAATGTGTTGTAAAAGCTCATTGTGGAGTTGTACTGTGGAGAGGAGGATGATGGAAAAGACGACTGAGTGAGTTTAGAGGATCAGATATTGTTGTAGAGCTTCTTCTTTTCCTTATTCAGGGGTCACCACAGTTAGTCATCCTTCTCCATCTCACTATGTCCTCTGCATCCTCTGTCCTCACTCCAACTACCTCCATGTCCTCTCAAACTGCATGTCATTGACCTTCCTATTTGTCCTTTTCCAGGCAGCTTCATTTCTAACATCCTTCTACCAATATACCCACTATACCTCCTCTGGACATGTCCAAACCATCTCACTCTGGTCTCTCCAACTTTATATCCCAGTTGTTCAACTTGTGCTGTACCTCTGATGATCTCATTACTAATCTTAGCCATCCTTGTCACTCCTAAGGAGAACCTCAACATCTTCATTTCTGTCACTTCCAATTCTGTCTCCTGTCTTTTTGCCAAAGCCATCGTCTCCAGACCATACAATATAGCTGGTTTCACAACTGTCTTGTAAACTTTTCTTTTGACCTTTGCTGACACTTTCTAACACAAATCACTCCTAAAACTTTTCTATATCCACTCCATCCTGCCTGGATTTCCTTTATCACCTCTTTACCACATTCCATATTTTCCTGGACAGTGGTCCCCAAGTACTTGAAGTACTTGAAGTTCTGCACCTTTGTGAACTCTGCTCCTTGTAGCCTCACTGTCCCACTGGCCTCCCTCTCATTTACAATCATGTACCATACTCTGTCTTACTACAGCTGACTTTCATTCCTCTTCTTTCAAGTGTGCATACCTCCACCTCTCCAAGTTCTCTTCTACCTGTTCCCTGTTCTCACCACAGAGCACAATGTCATCTGCAAACATCATAGTCCACGGGGATTCCTGCCTGACCTCATCTGTTAGTCGGTCCATCACCAGAGCAAACAAGACGTGGATCAGAGCCGACCCTTGATACACTCCCACCTCCACCTTGAAGCTATCTGTCACTCCTACAGCACATCACACCACTGTCCTGCTGTCCTCATTCATGTCCTGTACCAGTCTAACATACTTCTCTGCCACTCCAGATTTCTTCATGCAATACCACACCTCCTCCCTCAGCACCCTGTCATATGCTTTTTAACAGATGCTGTTCTAGAGCAAATGTCATCAAAACAAATTAAAGGACCAACATGTTTCTAATCAAACAGTATGGGGGCAGCCTTTCTGGTGATTATGACATAAACAGATCGTGTTTGCCATGCCATTTTGTTTTTCAATACCACTAAACAATGCTCCAGATGTTACCTTGCTCTGAAATAGAAAATAAAACAAGGAATAATAGTTATAACAAAGTCTTAAATAAATAACTAGTAAAAGTACTTTGGTGCTTTGAGTTGAGAAACAATGCCTGAAGGAAAGCACCAAAAGCCGTGTGTTTTTAAAATACAATTTTTGTTTTGATTTTACTTTTATGTAGGTACAAATTAGCTGAAAAATATTCCAGTTGTTAAAACACCTGCAGCTGACTCCTACTTCAGCTGGCAAACAGCTTCATAGAAAACCTAATTGCATTAACCCAGGATCAAGAAAAAATACAAATCCTACCAGACAATGAACTTGAACCTGGGCCTGCTGCCTGAAAATGATCATCACATCCTTTGCAACAGGGTTTCCTGCTACCGTGCCATTGTCTGTACTGAATCTGCCCATGTGCTGACTGCACCAATTATTGTATCAGATAACATTTTATTTGGTACCAATTTAATACTCTGAGGCCAAATGTTATGAGCTTGCTGTCCAGATATGACCCACGGGCCACCATTTGATGATCACTGCACTTGAGGGTATTTTAATATTAAATGGTACAAGTACCGTACTACTTTTCACTCTTTCCCAATAAATTAAAGCTTAAAATGTGAACACATCTTGATCTCATGTTTGTCTCAAAAACTTGCTAATGGCAACATTTCAATTAAAAATAAATTTCAAATTTGCCTTTTAAGTTTGCTTTTTAATTTCAAATAAATGGTCCACCATCTGACTGCCAAGAGTCTGTCTGAAACACAAGGCTGCTGTTATGGTTCATGTTCTTTACAAGGAGAGGGCAGCCTCGGTCGCCATTGTATTAGTGCTACAATTAACTGTGTTAATATGAACCGGGTCCTCTCTGCTTTCAGCTTTCTGATAAACAACAGTGGTTCTGACCCTCATTAACCCGGTCACTGTACCTGTTCTTCCACTTGTCAATGAGCAGCCGGTTCTCACATCTCACAGTAATGATGTGGGATGAAATATCAGAATGTTGTACAGGAGTGGATGAGAAAAAGGTACTTACATATGTTTATATATAAAGAAAATAAACTAGGCATTTAATCCTGTGGGTAGATACCTACAAGTGACTAAGAAAATAAACTAGGCATTTAATCCTGTGGGTAGATACCTACAAGTGACTAAGAAAACTTAATTTCGTTAAAAAGGTAAACAATTTAACTTGGTTTTGACCATTGACGGCAACAGATAGAAAACAATGAAAAGCACATTTTAAATACAAATACAAAACAAACAAAAGACTAGTTAGGGTTAGTTACTAGGCATGCATTTTTTTTAGTATACAGTATAGATATACATATATATATATATATATATATATATATATATACTGTATATATATATATATATATATATATATATATATATATATATATATATATATATATATATATATATATATATATATATATATATATATATATATATATATAATATATATATATATATATAATATATATATATATATATATATATATATATATATATATATATATATATATATATATATATATATATATATATATATATATATATATATATATATATATATATATATATATATATATATATATATATATATATATATATATACAGTATATATACAGTATATATTTATAAATATTATTGCAGCTTTTTATAATGCAGATTTTTTGGCTTAAATGTGCCTGTGCTGATTATAGAACCCTAATACTTTGTCAGTGGTTCTCAACCCTGGTCCTTGAGGAACACCATACTGCATGCTTTTGTTGTCTCCTTGCTCCAATACACTTGATTTAGTGATTTAATTACTTCCTCGCATTCTGCAGAAGCCGTAAATCACCAATTTGTTAAAATTAGGTGTGGTGGAGAACAAAAGCAACTAAAACATGCAGAATAGTGTTCCTCAAGGACTAGGGTTGGAGATCCCTGTTTTAAGTTGTTTTTAGTTGTATAACTAAACTATAATGCATCAACTCTCTTAATATTTTTTAAAAAATTACTACATTATTAAACAACAGCAAGACATGACATAAAACATTACCAAAGTTTCATATAAGCTAGAATACCTACCACCTATTGCATTCATGTTTAAAAATCATAATAGTATTGTATGTTATGCTTTAAACTATGTACACTCTACTGGACATGTAAGACAATATTACAGAACGTATGTTTCTATATGTTTTCCTGATGCGGTGAAAAGTGACACTAAAGGTTTCCCTCTGCAAGGAGTTGCAATGACAAGAGGTTCTGCAAGGACAGCAGTAAAAAAAATGTATCTTAGGGTATAAAAGCCAATATCTCTCCATTCAGTTTTTCTTTTTAATAACTATCAGTGTAGCCACTTCAGGTGCAGTGGTTCAGACATGTGTTTTGACATGAGTGAAGCACCAATGGACTGCATTCTTCAGTGTTTTGCTTAGAGACTGCCTCTGCTCTTGACTTGCTCATAAGAGATTGGACCCACTTTGAGCCTCAACTTTAAAAAAATTTTTTTTTTTTAGATGAATCTAGGGAGTAGAAGTCCTCCAATTCAAAAGATCATCTTGTGCTGGGTATTTATTCTGCCTCTCCTGTTTTTGTCTGCTACACTGAGCAGTTCATGATGTACAGAATATGACACAACTCCCTCATCTCATAAATTTCTCTTAAATTAAGTATCAGTTAGAATTACAACCCCAGTTTTAATGTAGTTGGATTATTTGTTTATTTATTTCTCCGTTCGGCTGCTCCCTTCCTCGGGGGTCGCCACAGTGAACTAACTCGCAGACATTTTTCACCAGATGCCCTTCATGATGCAACTACTAGTCCACCAGCTACCACAGCCCTCTGTGTGAAGCAGAGAGCTGCCATCTAGGGTACTCGGGGGAGCAGATGGTGGGGTTAAAATATTTGGTCAAGGGCCCAGAATGGGGTAAATGATGGTGGAGACAGGTGTGGGTGCTTCACCTACCCCACCCATATTTCCGACGTTGTCAGTACGGGGTGTCAAACAGGCGACCACAAGCTCATGTTCGTTAGCACTCCTCTAGCTGGATGATGGTTTAAAATGTAAAAGAAAAAAGAAAAAAAAGGAATGCAGTATTTTGCTAATCTCCAACTTACATTTTATCACAATAAAACATAATAAACCTTTTGAATGTTTTAACTAAGACGTACCATTTTCTAATAAACAAGGTAATTTTGACTTTGATGGCAGCAACACATCTGAAAAACACAAGAGAGAGAGAGAGAGAGAGAGAGAGAGAGAGAGAGAGAGAGTCTTTATTGTCATTTGCACCGCATGTGGTACATGTGATGAAAACGAGATTATGTACACGAGGTCCCAGTTACATCCAACAACAAATGAAAGAGAAAAACAGTAATAACATCTAGAACTAACTAAGAAAAACATCAACTAGTAATACACTAAGCCTAATATAGTGGGAATAAACAGCAGCACGAACATGAGTTTGTATGAGCAGATGGTCACAGATGAACACAGATGAACACAGCAACAAGAAAACAGATCAGCATCAGTATGATGTGATATTTTGCAGTGTTTATTTTTTATTTTATTTTTATTTATTCATGAGTCTAACAGCCTCAGGGTAGAAGCTGTTCCTCAGTCTAGTGGTTCTACACTTGATGCTCCTCAACCTCCGTCAAGTAAGAGGTATAAACAAGAAACAGCTGGACAAGCCTTTTGCATTAAATAAGATTATTTGATATCAGTAAGAGGCCTGGGTATAAAAAAACATTTCAGAGTGGTTGACTTACTCAAAATTAAAAATGGACAGATGTTCACCAGTTTGTAAAAATCTGTCTCAATGTTTCATTGGATAATTGGGAATACTGTACTTTTAATATCCATTCATCTATGGTTCTGTAAAGATTTCAAGAGTCTGGAGAAGTCTCTGAGCTCAAAGGACAATGTGTTTCAGTCAACATTAGATGCCCGTGATCTTCAGATCCTAGCGCTATATAAAAACAGGTCTGGAGCTGTTGTGAACATTACATGGGCTCAGTACACATCTACACATGCACACACAGTTCACTGCACTACAGGTAGTCCCCGATTTACGAGCGAGATCCGTTACAACGAGGCGCTCGTAAACCGGAAATCTCGTAATTTGGAACGGCCGCCATGTCTCTCGTAAATCCGGAATTTCGCTCGTAAATTGGAACGGTTTCGCTAGCGCGACTACAAACACTCGTTTTTCATCAAAAAACTGCTTATGAGTGCATAAAAATGATCGGAAACGTGTGTCCACATGTTTAGCTAACGAACTGTGGTGAAAAAACACATGAAAACTCAGTATTTTTTGCGTTTTTTCCAAAAATTCGCCAGCTCGTAAGTCTGGAACCTCGTAGATCAGAGCGCTCGTAAATCGGGGACTACCTGTATCTATAAATGCACCAGACAAGAGTGAGACAACATTACACTCCAACATCTACATGTAAACACTTTCTGGAAACTCCTCCTCTCTTTCTGGGGTCAAAGCTCATTTAAAATGAACTGAGGTGAAGCAGAAAACTGTTCCATGATCAAATGAAATTAAATATTTTGGGGAAACCACAGACTCCAGAGGCGACGGTCCATACAGCCCGTTATCAACAGACATTTTAATAACCTGCCTTTGAATGCATTGATGCCTACGGTGTGAGTAGCTTACACATCTGGAATGGTACAATCAATGCCAAAAACGTATTTAAAAGTTTAGAACTCAGCTAGAATGTTACATCAAAGAGTGGACAACAGTAAACTGCTCTCCGCAGTTCGTATACTTTTACAGAGTATTGTTGAACAAAGAGGGGATGCGTCACAGCAGGAAACATGGCCCAGTCTTGTGTTGAATAAAGTATGAATTTATAATATTTTTCCTACAATAATAATCCTTTTTTTATATTTAATGTGTTTATTATTGTAGAAGTGGTCCTCACAATCGCTGACTCTTGATTAGTAATTTTATTCTGAAAGGGGCACCACTCGCTTTCTGGTTCTTAAGCAAGAAAAATATAAAATCAGTCCCAAAGTTTATGTATTCATATGTTCATTGTAGCACTTTGAGATCAATTGTATGTAAAGTGTGTTATAAATAAAAGTTATTATTATTCTAGTGAGTTCTTTTCATATTAAATTCAGATGTCATATATAATAAAAACCCATGGATTCAACGCACACTTTTGTGACGTTTATTATCCATATTGGTAAACATGAGTGATCAAAAATAATGAAAACAGCTGAAGAATGAATAATGGCTTTAAATTGACAACATGGAAAGAGGTTATGGAATTTAACTTCTAAACTTTAATATGGTGAATTATGAGGTTCAAAAGCAGAGTAAATTATCATCTGTAAGATTAACTAAAATGAAGTGTTTTAGCTAGATGTAATTAGTCAATTTAGGAATTTAACAGAACTTAATTTTAATTAATTATTAATTTTACTTAGACTGGACGGCTTCTTATCTCGTGCACCAGACACCAGCAGAGAAAAGGCGCAGCTTTTCCTACTGATTTGAAGTTCTAGTTCAACCGCCCGAGGGTTACCAGAAGAAGATGACTCTCTTTGAGATGATTTGAGCATCGATGGTGGGATTCCCCTCGTCCTTGGACATCAGTTGAAATCTGGAGTCGATAGTTAAATGGCTCCCGATGGGTCAGTTGATGTGTCCTTCGGGGAGGGCTGCTCTTTTTCTGCATGGAACTTCTTATCTTCTGGAATAATTTCCGATTGTTTTATCTTTCTTCTTCAAAAACTTCCCCCAAGACTGACTAAAACTAAACGTCAGAATAACTTTCTCTGACGTAGAGTGCATAAACAAAATGATGGTTGACCCAATCAAAACAAAAAGGGTGGAACTTTGTTTCAGGTCACTGCTCCATTTGAACTTTATCAACAACATTAATAATAAATGGCTAATTTACTCTGCTTTGGTAAATAAATATAACAGCAGAACAATTAAAGGCTTCTAATCAGTTTGACTCATCAAGTGAAATCATCAATAAACATTTCCATTAGAAATTGTGAAAACAACTGTAGGCGTTTCTGATTACCAGTTCCCTTTCAGTCTGGTCTCTCGGTGCAACATACTTGCTATGGGAATTGCACCCCCGTGCGATTACCTGAAGGAATATACTCACGCCTTTACGGCTAGGGCGTCACCGCCGCGCCAGAGGCCCCGCCCTCTGGGTACTTAAGCGGCTGACGCCCATCCATCTTCCTCTTTTTTGCCCTTCACCTCGCTAAACCTGAACTACCTCTTCGCGGGACTTCTCTGTTGCTTCATCGCTCAACTTGAGGTGAGCTTGCTCCCTGCACAGAGCGCACAGAGAATTATTCCTGCGTATTGCTGGACTAGCGAAAGCTAGTCCGGCACATTTTCTCTTAACCCCGAAGTATTTTCTTCTCCTCTCTCTACAGATTGCTTCGCTCGACGGCGCTAACTACACCACAAGAAAAAAGCTACTTCGCTAACTCCTAGCGAGCTAGCCAGTGAAAGCGACGCGACGGAGGAGACATTTCAAGGAAAAAGAAAAGATTCTGGAAGGACTCGCTCGCATTATCTTGGACATGCCTCCGGAGAAAGGAAAGCGAAAGGTAAGACATCCAAGGAAAACCAACGGGACGACGAGCCCAATTTCGCGCGCCTGTCCGAGCGGATGCGGTTTCTCCCTCGTGGCGACGGACACCCATGAGGCCTGTCCAGTCTGCTTGGGAATGCTTCACGCAAAAACAGCACTGGATACGCCCGACTTTTGCGCACACTGCAACCTGATGCTGGATGTGGTGCTACGGCACCGGGTTGAACTCGTCGCCAAAGCCATGGGCACTTCAGCAATACCAGCGGATATGGACACCACAAAGCCTCTCACTCCCACGCCGGCGCTCGAGAACATGGCTCTACATGACAGCACACGAGTCGAATGAGGTGACAGCCCTGACGTGCTGGCTCCTATGGTAGACCTAACAGTCGAGTTCGACACCAGAGACATGATGAACGAGGACAAGATCTCGATTTCAGCCTCGGGCGAATTCTCAGCGGAGGACGCAGACGTGGAACTGGAGGATCAGGGAGAAGATCTCTCCCAGACCCCGGTACCTGTGCTCCCAGAAACCGACTTCCTGCTCTGTTCGACCTGTGCCACAGAGCAACGGACGCGTTGCACATCCCATGGCCCGAGCCTCCGCCTCGCCAACAGGTCACGAGGCTGGCAGGAAACTATTTTTACTCGAAGCAGCAGGCCGCCACGAGGCAAAGGATGCCCATGTTCCCGACTTCCTCACAGAACTAACTCGCACCTGGGTTCAACCAAGAGCCCCCATGCTCCTTCCCCTCTCACAGTTCCTCGACGTAGATGGGATAGATGAGGTGGGAATAGCTAACGTGCCTCAGATTGAGGACACACTAGCGTCTCACCTGGCTCCTAAGTCATCTGGGACAAAACCAACTCTCCCCAGCAAGGCTTGTCGAGCTTCAGCGTCTCTACTCGAGAAGTGCTACAAAGCTCAGGGACTCGTGGCGCGGGCCATGAACGCGTCCGCGTTGATGCAGGATTACCTAGCGGAAAAGCTGCAGCAG
>JBBPBX010049606.1:13781-25285 GCA_038048925.1 Garcialebias charrua
ATCCCTTCATTTCCAGACTTTATTTGTAACACGGTACAAAAAGCTGGTAAAACTATTGCATGCACAAATCATGCTTTCTCTGCTGTGAGTGACATAGAATCATGTACGTCATTGCACCAAAGCAAGAATAAAGCTAATAAAACAGCCCATCTCTGTTTTATTGACTCTCTCTCAAAAAAAACAACAACAACACACAAATAACTTCAGCAGAACAGGTCCATCTGGCCTGCCAGCCATCATGAAGGGAGGGACCATTTCCCCCCCTCTCTCATGGCCCATGGGATATTAGCCTAATCAATAAACCCTAGCAGGGTGCCTTTGATTTGTCTGCAGTAAACAGACACAGAGGCGTCTGCAAGCACCCCCAACACCCCTCGCAGAGACAGGTGAGAAGGGTCACGTGCTCAAGCTCCCGCTCCATTGTGAATCACGGGATAGCCAATACACCAACCAGGTGAACACGTGACATGTCCACACCTCAGGGAGAAATGCCGACAGAATCTAACAATGGGGGAGCCACCTCAGATGCCCACAGGCAGCCACAAGCTTCACACCTTCACAGCAGCAATTGTGTTCAAGTTGCTGTCATATAAACAAATCAGAGTCGAATCAGATCTCTCTTTCTGTTTTTCGAATGGGACTGGGCTCTCTATCACCAAATAATCTAAAGTCTGCCAAACTAAAAGGAGCATCTCCACGTTCTCACGTTGCAGCTGCCCCTTTATTATTAATGAGGGACACGCAATGTCCAAGCAGTGATCAGACAGCACGTGACTTTCCTCTCTGTGCTGATCCAGCTCTGCTTTCAAACAAAATTTTCCCAACGGGTGAAACACAAACCATGGTCGGTTTGCCTGGTTTCAACACTCTGTTCAAGCCAAGGACCAGTAAACTGGACCATTCCAAAAAATGGATTGGAGTCAGGAGGTCTGCTCGTTTACAAAACTCGCAGTCTCCCAGTCCCATGACCCCAAACTTGGAGGGGGAAAATAGACTTTCTGCTCCAACTCGACCTAATACGCATGACAGGTTGCATCTGCCCTCGATTACCTTCGAGCAGAGCAGCCTGGTAGCACATCAGCAAGGAAGCCCTCTTCCCAACTTGGTTGACCCCCAAGGGTTCACAGCCTCCAAGGCCCTTGGAGGAGAACTGGATGCACCAACTGCTCTTCTTCAAGGCCAAACTATGTCACCAGAAGGGGCAGTCCAGCCGCTTAGGCCAGGAACTGTCAAAAATTTTAGCTTGTCGGCAGAAAAAAACAAGCTGATGGCGTCAGGCCTGCTGGAAAATGTGGTAAAAACCATAAAAAACGCCTGTGCTATGTCAACATAGTCTCTATATGCACAGAAGTGGCGTATTTTTGAAGCCTGGTGCTCAGAAAGAAATATTATTTCTTATGCATGCGACTTGGCTCAGCTCCTGACCTTCCTTCAGGACCTACTGGAAAAAGGTTGTTCTTATTCAACGATTAAAGTTTTCCTATCAGCTATTTCAGCCTGTCACGAAGGCTGGGGACATAGGACACCTGGAGCGTATCCAATCATAATAAGATTTATGAAAGGTGTGCTTCGGACTAAACCAACCAGCAGGATTCTGACCCCTGGTTGGGATCTTGGCCTGGTCTTGGGGGCTCTCTGTGACCCCCCATTCGAGCCACTGAGCGAGGTTAAGATAGATTTGTTATCTTATAAAACTGCTCTACTCCTGGCACTTTGCTCGGCGAAACGCGTGGGTGACCTCCATGCATTGTCTGTACATCCAATGTGTACCAGATTCGCCCCTGACGGGTCAAAGGTCACCTTAAGGCCTAATCCCGCATACACTCCCAAGGTCTTGACTTTGAACCACAGGAGTCTAGACTTTGATCTCTCCTCCTTCCCACCTGCTCCTGTCCTCACTCAGGAACAGGAAAGGCTGAAGGCTCTCTGCCCCGTGAGAGCTTTACGCACTTACATGCAGAGAACAGCCGAATGGAGAAAAACAAATCAACTGTTCGTCTGCTTTGCAGCACCTGCTACCGGCAAGGCCCTATCAAAACAACGCCTTTCACATTGGGTGACTGAGGCCATTAAAAGGGCGTACAGTAGCAAAGGTCAACAGGTGCCCTCTGGGGTGCACGCTCACTCCACTCGGGGCTTGGCCACTTCCTGGTCATTGTTCAAGGGTGTACCAGTTGCAGACATCTGCGCTGCTGCGAACTGGAGCTCATTAAACACTTTTGCAAAGCATTACAGTTTGGATGTTACTGCGTGTGACGTCACTCAGGCTGTCCTTTCTAACACACAGTAGAAAGTAGCCTTGAGATGCCTGCTGGTCAAGGGCAGACGTTCACTCTAGCATGCATTTTACTGAGCATTTCAAGGGCGTGAATGGATTACGTTCCCATAGCAAGTATGTTGCACCGAGAGACCAGACTGAAAGGGAACTGAAAGTTATGCACCATAACTCATGTTCCCTGAAGGAAGGGAACGAGGTGCAACATATCTGGCCCTTTCAATGCTGAAAGCTCGGTGAAGTGCAATTTTGGAGGAAGATGGATGGGCGTCAGCCACTTAAGTACCCAGAGGGCGGGGCCTCTGGCGCGGCGGTGACGCCCTAGCCGTAAAGGCGTGAGTATATTCCTTCAGGTAATCATGCGGGGGCGCAATTCCCATAGCAAATATGTTGTACCTCGTTCCCTTCCTTCAGGGAACATGAGTTATGGTGTATAACTTTCAGTTTTTTTCCCCCACAGTTTCTCTTATGCATGATCAATTTGAGTACTAAGATGAGAAAGAAGGAAACAAGCTATTTCATAGTAATTTTACAGCAAAACATTAAATTGTGTTAAAGAGGATTTTTAAAAAAAAATATCCACAATAAAATTCTACCAAAGAATCCTTGATTAAAGGAGACCACAGATAGCTTTTTTTAAAAATTTTATGGTATGTCTGTGGGGTTACCAGACACTGTTCATTCAATTTAATACACAAAATAATTCTTAGATAATCAATTATACCCTTTTTAATTCTGCCATTTTTAACTTTCGTTTTGAACGACTGGTTTATGTTAATGAGATCTGAAGTTCACGCCCTTCAAAGATCTGTTTACATTAACTCCGCCCTCCAAAGGCAGACGAGGATGTCTGAACTCGCGTTACTGCCACCCAGAGCCCTGAGCTGAGCTGAACTGGACCGCAACGTATTTATTGTGGGACAGATCAGACGTGTACAAGTTGTCGTGTCATTTTTAATTTTTCCTCTGTAATACGTCTCCTTCCCTCCCCCTGTGTGCGTGCGCTGGAGGGAGCGGATGTCACTCTCAGCGGACACACACACACACGCTCACTGGGTCTGATTTGCGCTCGCGCGGGTCTCATTTGTTCTCTCGAGGGTGTGTATTTGCTCTCCCCCCTAATGACAGCGTTAAAAATCCATAGCTGTCTCCCTCGATCAGCGCGCTCACACACACACACAACACACACACACAGGTTGGTTAATGTGGTTTAGCGGTACGTAGTCTGGCCTGCTATGACACATAAACCAACACACACACACACACACACTGCAACATGCTGCATCGCTGTTCATTCAAGACTCCCATCTGAAAACTATGCCATTATCTGGGCCAGGAGGGTTAGATAATCTTTGCAACGCTCACGTTAGCTGGCTAGACTCTGTGACATTTTTAGCCATTGTGCTGACATGAAATAAGGAAAAACAACCGTCCGTCACCTCTTTCATACTGAAGTGGGTGGAGCATCACCAGGGGTTGCTAGGTGACGGGGCGGGACAAAGGTTGGGGTTGTGGGTTGTGGCTGCGGTTTGTGACGTCACAAACCGCAGGAAGTGAGAAACGAACTGTTTCTATCAAAGATAAATAAATATACTTAGAGTAAATAAACCACTGGGTGCATTTTTTTGGCACTAGCACAGTTTTTTTATGAAGTTCATACACAAAGTTGAGTAATAAAAAACATTAAAAAGTGAATTTTGAATATGTGATCCCCTTTAACAACGGGGTGGTTCTTTCACACACTGAGACTGTAGGAAGAATCCTCCCATTTAGGAAGAGATACCCATACGCTCAGATGATACGCTTCAAAGGTCAGATAGAAAGGTTCTCATAGAAAGGGTCTTTCAGCTTTGCTGAGATCATAATAACAGGTGTGCAATTAATTACAATAGCAGATTTTTGTATAATTTTTTAACATGGTTTCTTCCTGTCCAGCTTTATGAATGAGAGTCAGACATCTTACTTTCAAAGTATCAAAAATGATTAAAGTTGATGGTAGACAAACCTGGATGTGTCCCTACATTATATTCCATTTTGATTAAAATATTGGTTCATAAGATATTTAAACAATTGCATTCTGTTTTAATTTAGAAAAATTATCTACAGAACCTCCAATTTTTTCATAGTTGAAGTGAAAATATAACAGTAAATTATGAGAAAGAGAGACACTCAAAGCACTTTACACTACAACCTGTGCCCTCATTTACCCATTCATACAGCACTCTACTATATCTATACAAAGAATAATCAGAACTTGATCACATTCATACACTGATGGGACACACATCAGGCAATGAGGTTCAATGTCTTGCACAGGGACACTTGGGCATGTGACTGCTGGTGGAATTGAACCCTCAACTCTTGCACTGGAGGACAACTGCTCTAACTACTCAGCCACAGCCGCCCAAAGTAGGTACCAGTAGTTAATAAGACTATGCTTGTCTTATTTTATTCATTTAATCTTTATTTTTGGCTTAATAAAACTACAGTACTCGTCACGTATATTAAAAAAAAAAGCAAAATAGTCGGCCAAAAACATGCAGCTGTTCACACTTTTGAATACAAACATATAGCATGATGGGTTTTCTAAACAAGCTGACAGTGAATTCATGTAGTGAATAAATCCATCTGTGAGCAAGACTCGGTGTGAAGAGAGCAGAAGCAAAACAAAAAGCAGGCTGGCAGGCTTGACACGGATTCTGGCAATGGTTTCCCTGCATATGCGCCAGCGGACACCACATCTGAGGAGAAGAGCTGCCAGTGGAGTGGGCAGTCGCCGTCTTTTAGACCTCCTTCTTGTTGTGTTTACCCCCCTTCCTCATGCTCTTTCACTTTCTCTTAGGTGGTAATCTGCTTCTGACCGTCTGTCTCTGGTTTGTACCTGTCGATCTACTGGTACGGTCACCTTCACATGCAGACCGTCTCTTTCTCTTAACATCTGCATCTTTAACCCCACAGAGATGGGACAAAAAGTAACATAAGGCATTTGATGAAAAATGACTGAAACATTTCCTCTTAAGTCAGACGTAATATTTGTCTACTCATTTATTCGCCCTCCACAAGCTTGACATACAAAGGTACCTAATGTCCAGTTATAAATATTTATTTATGGCCAGAGACTTTCTGCTTCTGTCAGTCTGAAGCAGGTAACTGCAATCAGATCAAACTGGACTAGAGGGCAGAACTGGATAGTTTTGAAGCATAACGCTCTCTTTGAAACTGATACAACGAAGAGATGTGGTCCTTGACCCAGTTAATTAAAACACTGGTGGAGATGTACCACAATAAAGCCTTTGAATTTAACACAACAGACCTATTCATGTTTCTGGATTAGCATTCCTTTCTCACCACGTTCCCTCAGTTTTACCAGACTTGAGGAAAATCGTTGCCTCTTGAGCGCCTTGCACGGCCGGAACAAATTTAGTACAGACAGGATGGGATAGTAGGTTAATGCAAAATGCGGGGAGTTGAAACTATAATTAAATGCTGCTGAGAAAATCCAAACTCGTGTCCTTGAGTGGCCGTGTTTTCACATTTGAGGGCTGTTTTTATTAATGTAATATGCGGCTTTAAAATGAAGTTATTCTGGCACGTTATCAATTTTTTAAATTTAATTTCATGTTTAGATACTTGTAAATTTTCAATACTTCTTATTCAAACACATCCCAATATATATTCCATCAACTGATTTTTTTCCCAGAACATAGCCAGAGAAATGCTGACAGTTTGATCACTGATGAAAAGGTTGACAAAGCAGCGCTCAAAGAAATGCTGAGACATGTGAAAACATATAAATTCATTATTAATTAATACAATAAAAACACATTTTCAATTCAAAGGTGAAGGCATTATTTTTACCTGAGTGTACAAGTATATGCAAGTGTTTGTTTGTCTTTTTAGCACAACATCTCTTGAAGTACTGTATTCTGCATTTTAACAAAACTTTTAGAATCAGTGGGTGTGCATCTACAACTGATTAATTCAATTCAGTTAATTTATATAATGCCAAGTAACAACAGAAGTTATCTCAGGGCACTGAACAGAAACATTCACATACATTAAAAATGCATATTTGTAAAGTTACCTATCTAAGGAAGGAGTCAACTCTGTGCAAGATGTTCGCTACGGTTAATCAATGTCAGCATTACCAATAACAGCTGTGACTCAGCCAATATTAGATATTGAGCAAAACTTTGGTGGTAGTAGCTGAGAGTCATTCTTCACACATGATCTGTGTGCACTAACTGATCGCACTGCATCAGATTTAAATACATTTTCCATCACCTAACATAGTCAAGTTTGCCTGACTGTTAGCAAAATACATGTATCTGAGAAACCACCTCACAGATTTTAATAAAACTTTCAGAAAATACTCCTTTTGTCCATAAATACAATTTAATAATTTTTGGAGTTAACACAATTCATGATGGCCACCAAAGCCTATTGAAATTAGCCAACACAAAAATGGCTAAAGTTCAGTTTTACATATATAGAGCTAAAAGCTAGTGTGGTAGCCGCTGAGAGTCATTCACAGCATTTTCTTCAGGATTTAACAAACTATGCAGGAAACACACAATGTTGAGTAAAATTCATCTAACGAGTTTAACCAAAACGATTATGACTCATATAAAGGGTATATATATCACACATATACAATAACGATTATTTCTTCTTATCATAAGATGATCTTGGTTTAAATCTTTGGCATGAAATGCTAGGTTTTTAATTACAATAGTTTTTATTAAATACAGTTATTAATGTTGCTTCTTTCAATCTAAAAAGAGGTTTAAACTTATACTAGAAAATGACCTTTAGGGGTGCTTAGCCACCCCAGTGTTGACAATGGCTTTTGGCTTGAACAACACAGTAGCCACTGGCATCAGAAATATTTGTAAAGTGGGGGTATACAGGGGTGTGGGGGAGGGGGGGTATCTGGGGGCCCTCCATAAAATTTTGAATGAAGTAGATGTCATTTCCTGCATTCTGGTGTATTTTAACACATTTTAAAACATCTGTTTACCTACACACTGTAAGTAACCACTTGATTCAATAACTATTTTAGAGAGCATGCTGCAAGAAGGAGAGCTAAGCTAGCGGCGTGCGATAAAGACACGCTAGCGAAGATGCTACTGATGTAGCGCTCTACTTTACATTACACAACTTAATAAGCACTTTGTACAAAATCATTTTTGTGTTAATTGATCATAACAAAAAAAAGACTAAACTTATGCAACCAGAAGTTGCAACATATACATTTAAAACACACGAAAGCAAGCACAACTAGCATTAACCATTAAGCATGCAATGTATGTTGTGATGTAAAATGTAGGATTTACTTGCAGTTACCTTCGTACAGATGAACATGTACTTCCTGTTTATCACTGTTGCATTCAGCTGCTCATGAGTTCAGCTGCAGGGCTTTATCATATTTTACATTTTTACAAACAGTTTAGTTTTTAGAATGGAATAAACTGTATGCCACTCTCTAATGCCGGTTACCCACCGGACCCGTGTCGGGCGGCTGAAGCGGCCGGTTTACATTGAAAGTCTATGTGGAGACGCGGCGAAGTGCGGCGAACCGTGAAGCGGCGCGTTTTGAGTATTTGAAGCGGCGCGCCGGCACGCGGCAGTTCCTTTCCACGCACGCGCGCGTCCGAAACAACCTACGCGTTGAGCAGCGTCGAGCCGCCAAAGTCTCAAAAGTTGATGTTTTTGCGGCTCGACGTTGCTCGACGCGTCCAGCAACCAATCGGGAGAGCCTCTGCTATGTGATGACGCAACGACAACGGGACTTTTTTTGGACTTTTTAAACTTACCTCATCAGCCTCCATGAATTGGAACCAGACTCCGGTAAGAATCTTGGCATTTTAAACAGTTGCTGCTGTCCGCTCAGCGTACGATCACCCCAAACATAAAAAAACGTTTTAATCTCAACAAAGACTTTCAGAGCTGCAGTTCGGCTCATAGAAAACCCACTACAGTACAAACGGGGGTCACGTGCTGCTGATTTTATCTGCCAGCAGCATGAAAACACAACAACTGATGACCCTCTGCCTCCCCCTAGTGCGCGTCATGATCAGACGTGTCCCAGTGGGTACCCGGTATCAGTGACAAGCGGCCAAAAGGGGGCGGCAGGAGCGTTCTGACAATTTAGGTGGGTACCCGGCATAAACGCGCAAGGTAACATGTCTGAATTACATGTTCTCCATTAACCATTTTTTCCTAATGATTTTTTACAAAATCCCTCTGACCGCAAAGTGTTCATAATGCAATTTTGGAGAATCTAAGGTTTGAGAACTGAGTTTCTTTACAAAATCCTAATGATGGTTTCTTTATTTTTCAGGGGTGCAGAGATCAAATTTAGGGGTGCTTGAACACCCCCAAAAGGAAGCTTAAAATCGCCACTGCATGGCATGTGCATTTTGTCAGATGACACATTCTTGCCCACAAAGCTGACATTTTTGGAAAGACTGGACAATACCTACAGTATAATTACATCATTGTATAGCTCTTAATATGTTCAGGGTGCCAAAAAAACTTCATTTAAATTTGTGCTAGCTCAAGGAAGCGCGTTCTGAATGGAAACTCTTGCTTCTTTACATCCCGTCTCCTTTTGTCACCCATTATTGGATGTCTGGTCTTAATGAACCTCAAGGATCTGAAGAGATCAAAGAACACCTCATGGCCAAATAAAGATGGCTTATCAATAACAGAACAGCTTTGAGAATAACACAATTAGTAAAAGTTGTATGTATAAATCATTATTCATGTTCAAGAAGTGGTGCGAAATACATGTAGCATGATTTTTACCTCATGCAGGTGAGTATAAAAATATTCTTTTTTTTATTTGGCATCCTTTGATCTATAGTTATTTCTCTCCATATGTCCTTTAACGGCTGTGTTCAATGTCATTGTGTTTTCCTCTGATCTTAACTACTTGCTCACTTCGTATTCCTCTACTTGTATCACTTTTTTCTTTTCTTTTTTTGAAGGAAGCGGTTTATACTAAGAGAGAAAAACCTTCTCTTAACAGAGGAGGAGGTCTCAAATTCCAACTTTCAAAAACGTATAATGCAGCTTTAGGACTGATTCCCAGACGATGTTCACACTTGATGGGAACAGAGGAGCCTCATCTGTAAATTAGACTAACAAAGACCTTAAGAAACCCCTACTGTTAAGGTGTGAGGAGTGATTTGTCAATCTACATAGGTATGTGTGTATCTTAAAACCTGATCCCCACTCTCTGCTCTTTGAATTGAGAAAGCCCCTCGGATGAAGAGTGAAACGTCTTCTGTTACAAATAAAGTCCAGTTGTGTCTGTATTGAACCTTTTTTGATTTTATCATGTCCTGGATGACATGAGAATCTTCACCAGCATATCAATTTTTTCTATTTTCTCCTTCACCTTTCTGCCTGTGACCCACAAATAAATCTCAGGATGACAAACTGTGACACCTGCGGTGGATGTCAACTACTATAAGAGCAAGGAGAGAGGAGCATTCCATTTACAGGCATGTTCTTGGCTTTTTTTGTTTGTTTTTATTTCAGTAACCACAATCAAAAAGATGAAAAACTTTATGCTGCGTTTTAGAATAAAACTAGTCATGAGTTCTTGTGTGAAAAATAAAAAAATCAAGGTGAAAATCATTGATGTGGAAATAGGAGCCGTGCTTATATTTGTCTCTTTTATAGCAACACAATTTTCTTTGCTTTTACTTTACTTTTAAAAATTTGCTTTGATTAAAGGTCACTGTAATCTGAGATAAACTAGTCTAAAAATCTTTTTTCCCCTTGGAAAGAAGAAAAACAAGAGAAGTAGATCAAGAGAAGTATAGAAGTCATCAGCCAACTGGTTGTGTAACACTGTGAGAGGGTGCTATTTATAAGACTGAGCTGAACCCAGCACCTCAGACTGAGGAAGTCTTTCGGACGAAAGACGAAACGTTTCTACAATTTTTTTTGCTTTGTGTTTTTTTTTTTTTTTTTTTGAATGTCCAGAGGACCAGACTTAGCTTTTTTAGAAGAGAAGTAGATGTGATGCCTGGGTCTGTCGCAATAAGCAATAAATCAATTAATCGCATGAAAAATGGAAATTATCAACCTCATTTTCATTTATCGGCTTTATAATTTCTCTGTGTCTCTCTTTCTACTGAAGACACTGGATGACAAAAGACTCAACTCCCTTGGTCTTCACTGACTCCTCCCTTTCTCTTTTCTTTATAAAATCTGTTTTAACCATCCAAAATCGCATTTTTGGATTGTTAAAACTAAAGCTAACTAAATTTTTTAATTAAAAGCTTTCTGTTACAAATGCTATGCTAAAGATCTTGATGCATGCTCAACGCTATGCTATGCTATAGCTAGCTGTACTAGCTATGCTAAAGAGCTCACACCACACTGAGCATCCACCATTTTGAGAACCAAAAACAGGAACAAGACACAGCCCACATCACGTCAAGGGACCTCCCTATTAAAGAGACATGCTGCTCGCTCCCTCACTATCCATCCTTTGGTTCAAACCATTTTTTTCTGCCATCCAGTGGTCAAAAAATGTATTACACACAAAATTAACCAATATTTCTTCTTAAATTTGACAATTACTAAATATTGTCAAATTTCCGTTTATTGCAATTATTTTTGAGACGTTTAATCGGCCAGCAAAATTTGTTATCGTAACAGGCCTAGCGATGCCATTACAGTTATTGATTTTAGACAAAATGTGAGAAGAATTTACCGTTCCCACACGACTGTTCCGTGAACTCCTGCAGCTTTTGAGACCTCATTAGAACAGAACCTTTCAAGTATTTTTTTGGGTGAAATTATTGACTGCAAAGTTTTGTTTGATCGTGAAATGTATAAGCATGCGGAACTGATATGGGTGCAAGTTGCTGTAAAAACAAAGAAAAAAGTAAAAGCCAGACCTCTCAGAGCAGATGGATTGTTTTCTGAAAGACAGAAGCCTCCACCTCCCTGTTTTTACAGATAAATTATTGGACTGAACAACAAGAACAGACAGCCAGAGGGAACTGAGGCTGCTGAAGGAGAAATGCGATTTATCAGTGACACTGCAGACAATTCATGTAAGCCAACACACGGCAAACACAAAAAATGTACACATCCTCTAACAACCGTGGGCAACATGCAAGGACACACAGCAGTGCCAATTCTAGCTTTGAGCAATTTTCAACAGGAAACACACAAAGATAAAATCATTTTGAGTGGATTTTTT
>JBBPBX010049607.1:9017-25285 GCA_038048925.1 Garcialebias charrua
AGCTTTGCTTAAGAACACGTTTCTCTGAATCACAGAATATAGAGTGTAGCAGGCTTTTTCTTTCTGTAGCCAACTAAAACACATGAACAAAGTTCTTTACAGGAAGAAATAAAACAGTTAATGGATTGATATTTTTGTCAACAAAGTAAATGGTTTCATGTTTTTGTTATTCTGAAACGTTTGTACAACTCAGATGTTCATCTATGGTTGACCTTATTGAACTAAGATTAGGGTCTGTTGAGGATAACAGTTGGGACAGATGTTCAGAAGAGATGATAGCAGAGGCTCGACTTTAGGGAGTTTGAAAAGACTGAAGAAAATTGAAGAACTGACTCGGTGATCTGGGGTATAAAAGATGAACAAGTTAGGATGGGGGAGGGATGGGTGAAGTGGTGACTGAGTGAGAGTGAGTGTACACAATAGGTTGGCTCTTGGCCACACTTCCCCTCCCCCCCTCTCTGTCACCCTCTCCGGAGTCTCCTGCGGACCTCGACTCTGCTCCGCTTGTGACTCTGATGTCGGCAGTGGGGAGGGAGGGGAGAGCTATTAGGCCCAGGCTTTGCCGATCGAGCTAGGCCACAGGCCTCGCCACAGAGGTAGAGGAGGATGAGGCCTCGTTTGGGTGATAACTGGGTCTGACTTGAAGCCCTGAAGCTTCTTTCTCGATGATGGTTAAACAGTTATATAACTTGATTGAATGTACCGTATGTATGCTTTACTCCCTGGTTCGACTCAAATCTTTCATACTGGGGTTTCACAACCCCAAACACGTTCTATCCTAAGCTATGTTTTCTCAATGCTCAGACAGTACTGGATGTCCAGATAGAGGCCAATGTCATGTCATTGTGCTGTGGTATTACTGAGGCCACCTCCTGCTACTACTTCTTCACCCCTCTTCAGGTTGACCGTGCAGTTGCGGCTCGTCACCTTTGTTCTTCTTAGCTGTCATGAAATGTTCATTGACAGTAACGCAAAAGTATTCAGCCTTAAACTTCAAAGTTAGCAGCAATGTAGTTCGTTTTTGATGGTTTTTAATGTTGAAAGTGAGAAAGTACGTGGTCTGTTGAGGTTACCTTTTGCTCGAGATAATGGGTGTTACATTCTTTCCTGCCGCCATTACCTCTTTATTGATCTCTTGGTTCCTGCCTTCTTATTGGTGTCACAGAACATACAAAAGCAGGAACGACAGAACCATTATGATATGCTGCCATCTACTGGAAGAAGGCAAAACAAAACTACATATATTTTTCACTATTGTAGATAGTGATAGTGATATTATACAATAGAATGCAGAATCTCTGGTGAATGACTACTGTATCTCTTATAATTTTTTTCCTTAGTGACATTAAAAAAGAGCCACAGCCACCTTCACCAGATGACGTGATTGTGCTGTCTGACAACGAGCCCTCTAGCCCCCTCATGAACGGCCACTGCTTCACAAAGACGGACACAGATAAACTCATGGTAGGACAAATTAATTTCAGCAGTTCAACAGTTTTACACTTCTTTTCTTCAAATTTGTGACTCTTTCTGAAAATATCAAAGAAAAATGCCAAAATTTAACATTGATTGTGAACTCATGATTTAGAATTCACACTGTTTTCTGAACATTGGGCCTCATGCAAGAACCGTTCGTACGCACAGATTTGTTCTTAAACTGTGCGTACGAGTGATTTAGGAGCATTTGTGGCATTCAACAATGTTTTCGTATCCTAAGATTTTTTTCAGATACGAACAAAATTTACGTGTGGTCCAGACCTGTCGTATATTTACGAGCAGCCAGTCTGCTGTTATCCAGACGGATTTTCTTCACTAATAACTTTATATTTCATTAGTTTGAAGATATTTTGAGTTGAAAATGAATCACAATCTATAATTATGTTGAAAAGAGGCTGTTCTGTTTGAATTAGAATTATAATATTAAATGCGACCCGACCCCGGATAAGCGGAAGAAAATGGATGGATGGATGGATAAATGCAACGACACAAATTGGTTAAATTAAAATAAAGCAGCTATTAATTTTGTTGTATAGCACTACAATATTAATATGAAGTTAATTGAAGTTTCGAGACATTTTAAAATGCTTTTGTTCAAAAACACATCGGACACTTGCATGTGGGGGGGGGGGGGGTAGCGGTGCGCGACAGCTCTTCTGAATAAGTGAAACTATAATGTAACACAGTTGTTTACACTAAAATTAAAAATATTTGACCAAAGAAAAACCAGAGCAGGGCTGGAGAGATAAATACGATTTTTATTTCTGTGACTGTACAACCCACGGGAGACATGACATTACAGCACATTTCATTCCTCGGCTTTAAAGCAGAGTCACAGCTGACGCTGCTAAAAGTTACAGATTTATAATATTATAATATTAACTGCAACGACACAAATTGGTTAAATTGGTTAAATTAAAATAAAGCGGCTTCACACCCACCGCCGCGGCCCGGACGGGTCGCGGACGAGTACGCGGGTACTCGGGGGCCGCGGCGGGTCACGGCCGAGCAGGACCGCCACGCCGCTGGGTACAAAGTTCCGTGGGCCGGCCGCGTGCCGAGGATCGCCGAGCGCCCCACGTCGACCCCCGTGCGCCTCCCGCACGTCGCGCCCGGGCCCACCCCCCGTGCCCCGGGGATGGTCCGTGCGCGCCGCACGTTTGAGTGGGTCCTCGGCTTTAAAGCAGATTCACAGCTGACGCTGCTAAAAATTACAGATTTATTTATTTAGTTAGTTAGTTATTTACTCTGAGAGCAGAACTTCAATCTCCGCACCAGTAAAGTTCTTCTTTATACTTCTCGCTGTCATCTTTATGAATGGACACTTCCTGCTCTCTGAGGCAGGAAACGTAGCCTTATATGGTGTTTTGAGGGGTGGGAATTATGTAAATGACCTCTCCGCGTGCACGAGCAGGTGGATAGAACAGGTGCAATTCATCATATTTGCGCAGCTCATTTACACACTTTTCCTGAGGATAGAAGAGTTTGTTGAATCTGACGTGGCATGTTCGTACGAACGCTTCGTACGAACAAAAGTAGGAGAATTTTAGGATAAAAATACGAACATGTTCTTGCATGAGGCCCATTGTTCCTTTTATAGAAATCTGTTGGTCTGTTTTTTATTGTTCATTTGTAATAAAAATATAAACTGTAGAAGTGATTATAAGTCTCCAAAGCTGACTTTGTCTCTTTTTCTCTCTGCAGAAGAGTTCACCTGAGGAAAGGGAGCGCATCATAAAACAGCTGAAGGAAGAACTAAGACTCCAAGAGGCCAAACTTGTCCTCCTCAAAAAACTACGACAGAGCCAGATTCAGAAAGAGAGCTCTGCTCAGAAGGTAAAAATGATGATTCAGTGATTTTAATTAATTAATTTATTTAAATTATAGCAGAGGCTGAAATTTCACAAGTTTCACAGTTCAGTAACTTAAAAAAAAGTATTCTTCCATTATTACAGCAGTCCTTTTTAAAAAACAAACAAACAAATCTGTAAAAACAAACGTACAAAATGTGTTGGTGACCAGGTGTCATTGACATATAAATGTCTTGAGTCCTACAGTTGTTGTGTAAGAGTTGTATTTTTTTGGAAGCTATGTAAAAACTGATGTGCAAACTAAGACACTGCCCTTTTTGTTCAATGTTCAGCCATCTGGCTCTGTGGCTACTCCACCCCCTCTAGTGAGAGGTAACATGACATCAAGTAAAGGAACCCTTCAGGTAATGACTTAAGAGCCTGGCATACTCCATCCGAAGCTGAGCAGTTGACTCGCAGTCACGTGGTTGTGTGATGTTCGTTTTTGCACACACCTTTCATAATCCACGAGACACCGCTCCTGGGAATCCCCTCCCGCTGCAGTTAACATCACTGCTTGGGTTTCTTCTCACCAGAGTCTCCACTCTGTCCCTGCATCCACAGTTTGGTCACAAATCTGTCATGAAAAAAGAGCCACACTTTCAGCAGACAGACTCCTCCATACACGATGTCTGCACAATCTCCGTCCAGGAGTTTTTGACCTTTTGACTAATTTAGTGCGTTTGGAGAGTCGTACAGCTGAATGTCCGAGCGCATTTCCTCATTGACAGACATGCCACAAACTTCTGACCAATCACATAATACGAGGCTCCAGTGAGAAAAGGTTTCGCCCAGGCCTTGTCTCGAGAAGGGGCGGGCAACGCCGCTCTCTGAACAAAATGACGCAGTCTTCGTCATGCAGCTACGACAACAAGAGCTGATTTTGGCACTTCGGATGAAGTATGCTGGGCCACTTAGTGTATTTTTCCTCAACTTACTGTTTCTAGCACCTACAAGTTTTGGTATTGGGATGTCATAACTATCGCTTTGTTTAATAATGTAAATAATGTTTTGTCGACAGGTGACGAGTCGTAGCTCAGGCACAGTGATCCCCCCACCCTTGGTGCGGGGTGGGCAGCACGTCTCGTCGAAACACAACTCTCAGATTGTTATGCCACCTCTGGTCAGAGGAGCCCAGGTTAGTGTTTGGGGCAGCCAGTTTTTTAATCGTTTCCTTTAACAATTGCACTTTATTATTATATATTTTTAAATGTACGTAAATGCATACATATTTTGTAATCTTTTTATCTTTGTGTGTACATTTGTACCTGTCAGCCTATTGCCGTGACTCCCCAGCAGATCGCAAGTCTGCGTCAGCATCAGCAGCACAGCGGGTCAGGTCCTCCTCCACTGTTACTGGCTCCCAGGGCCTCTGTGCCCAATGTCCAGGTCCAAGGCCAGAGGATCATACAGCAGGGGCTCATCCGTGTGGCTAATGTGAACAACAGCAATGTCATGGTCAACATCCCTCAGGTGAGGACATCATGTACAAGGATTTTCCATTTGGAAAACGTCTCTGCTTTTGTTGTACCTCCTGAATGTGGGCCTCATGTGTTGCTTCTAATGTGTGTGTTTAGACTTCTTCAACAAGCCTAAAAGGCTCTTCAGTCTCACCAAACTCCAGTGTCAATGATTCTCCAGCCAGCAGACAGGCGGCTGCCAAACTAGCGCTGCGTAAACAGCTGGAGAAGACGCTGTTAGAGATTCCTCCACCTAAACCTACTGGGCCTGAGTTCAACTTCCTGCCTTCTGCAGCTAATAATGAGTTCATCTACTTGTTGGGCTTGGAAGAGGTGGTGCAAAAACTTCTGGAGATGCACGGCAGAGGTTGGTCAATATTTGGACATAAGCAAGTAGTTTGGGAATAATGGACATTTGAAACAAACTGAGATGTAAGAGTGTAAAACTTATTTTATAATGTTATCTCTAATGTAGGAAATATTGGTCCGGCTGCCTCAATGGCCAGCTCAATTCCAAAAGAGCCATTCACCTGCGCCCAGTGCAAGACGGACTTTACCTCCCGCTGGAGAAAGGAGAAAGCTGGCTCCCTCCTTTGTGACCAGTGCATGTCATCCAATCAGAAAAAGGTCCTGAAGGCTGAGCACACCAGTCGTCTTAAGGCAGCCTTCGTTAAGGCACTCCAACAGGAGCAGGAGATTGAGCAGCGCATCCTCCAGCAGGCAGCCTCTTCCTCTGGCTCTAAAACCACCTCATCCTCCTCTCCCTCCATGTCTAAAAGTGATGTGTTGGTGTCGCAGCAGTACAAGCAGGCCAGAGCTGACTTGCAGCACAGATCTGTGCACCACTCCACTATTAAACAGGTTAGCACAGAATGCAGTTATAGGTGATGTCGTTATCATTTTTCCTTCAACATTATCTTGATGTCGATTTTCACCTGCACAAACACTTCTTCGCCTCGTGTCTCTGCACAGAGCCAGCTGTCCCACAGCATCCAGTCTGCAGTGAGCGCTCGTGGTATAGCCCACACGTTCACCTCCTCTCAGCTGCAGAATGCAGCAACAGCAGCTGCATTAGGCAGTAGATCAGGGAAGCATGCTCTTTCTCTGCAACACGGGGCAAAGATCAGTGCAGGCAGCAGCAGTAACCAGGCCAACCTGGCAGCCTGGAGGAAGCAGAGCGGTGGAAATGCAGGTAAATAAACCACAGACAGTTATGCACAGAATACACTTTACATTTTCTCACTTTCTGCTTCCCACCAGACTAGTTTTTTTTTTACATGTGGGTTGCTCTTCTTGACTTAATTACTGTATATATTTTCTCAACTTTTGTCTTGTTTTTTTTAAACGTTTGTATGTTTAGGAATATAATCCTAGCTTTGAATGAAAGAAAATGTTTCTAACTTGTGCTCGTTTTGCTCTTCACTTGTTTGATATGATTGTCAGAGTGTGTACGGGTAATAAACACTGACATTTTATGTGTTTGTGTTGTGACAGGAGTGACTATGGCCTATGTGAACCCCAGCTTGTCTGGTCACAAGACCACTTCGGCTGTTGAGCGTCAGCGAGAATATCTTCTGGACATGATTCCCTCCCGTTCTATTTCCCAAGCTGCAAACACATGGAAATAATGCAATCTCACTCCCTATTGACGTCACAACTCTTAGCTTTCTTAATATCAATAACAACCATTCTCATTATCATTCACATCTTTTCTATGAACTTTGCCTCAGTCAACAATGGTCATTGGGCAGAATAAGATTTGTGTTTTTCTTACACCTACTTATGATCTTTTTCCCCCACAGACTTCCTCATTTGAATCTTTTCTAAACTGAAGCTGTACTACAGCTCCAGAGATACAATGTTGAATAAATTATGGCTACCTTTTCTGAAGGTTGGTATTGGTGTGTGTTTATTCCACACATCTGCAGCAATGTTGCCGCTCCCTTTTTGTTTATCGCTTGAACCTTTCAATTGCACCTAGAGGAAGTTGCCACACAAATGTCCGAGCTCTCCTTCTTCTGGAACAGGCAGGGATAAAAACGGATGTCTATAGTATATTTGTCTCACCTCCTGCCCTCTCCAGTCTGAGCCACTCAGACCCCGGCCTGTGTCGGCCTATCTGAACTTAATGGAGGACCTCAGCACAAGGACCGTAGAGCTTCAAGGGACGTCCATAAAATATTAACTGCTTCAGCTTTGCAAAAATTATTGACATTTTAAAAAGGACTGTAAAAAAAAGCTCTCTATCTGCACACAGGCCGCCTCTTCTCAGCAACCGTCAGTGTGTATATCAGAGCTGTTGATGTGTGTTGGATTACTTTGTATGGCTGAATGATATAATTTTGTTTTCTTCTTGTAAGTCACATACTGTGTTTGGACTATTGCTCTCGCTGACTCTTAGGAAGTGACCTCTTGTCGAGGTCTGAATTTAAAGGCTAATGTTACTGTTAGGTGGTTTTACATCTGCTGGGTTCCATGTTGTGGCCTACTTTTAAATACTTTTGCCTAAGATGAAGAGGAAGAATAAATATTAAGGTTTCACAGACTTGTGTAAAATCATGGAGCTTATGTTTGGAGGACTATTCTTTTTAAATATTGTAAAAAATTAAATCTCCCAAAGAACTAGGTGGAGCCCAAATGGAATCCCTTCTGTTAGAAGGTTTCTAGTTGTTGTTGTTTTTGTTTGTTTGTTTTTCAACCCTCTCAGGATATGAATATGAATGTATTCTAAACTGAGTGGGTGTAAGGATTGTCAAATAATTTACTTTTTTTTTTTTGCTTTTAGTTATAGGTTGTGGTGCATTTTTCTTCTATAGATAAGCTGAATTTATTAATAGGGGGTAGTAAAGACATACGCCCTATGTTTGAATGGATAAAAGTTAAAAATTGCTGTTTTTTATGTCATGTGGCTCCCACACACCCTTCAACTGTTCTTAGTGAAGCTGGGCAGCTTTCAGAATGTAGTTATGCAAAATAAGGAAGAAAAAAAGCCCTAAAGCAACAAAGTACATGAACTTTTTAAGTCTTTTAAGGTGTATGTCTTTCAGCTCAATCAGGTGACCTGTCTGTCCTTCACTTAAGCTGTAGTGCATTTTAATCAGAATATTATACAAACTACAGTGTCCCGCACAAAACAGATTTTGTTCTTGTTGGATTTACGCAAGCAATTATTTATCAGTTTTATTTTATTACAGTCACCGAGGTGATCCAGTTGCTTATGTTGTACCTTTCAGCAATGGCTTTACATTGATGTGCCCTTCTTGAAACGTGTCACCATGCCAGACACCAAAAATAGTGATGTTTATTTTATTCTTTGTGCTAGGTTTAAAAGTTCTAGGTTTAAAACCCAATCCTACCATACTAATTAGTTGTCTCTCCTCCATCAATTCTGTGTCTATTATTATTATTATCTGATTGTAAACTTCACGTTTTGCTGCTCAGTCACGTGACCTCACTCCAGATTTCAGCATCCTTAATGTGATCTCACAGATTAGAGTTTTTTGTTTGGTCATTAATCAAAGATAGCGCACTGCATTGTGACATGGCATTAGTTGAAGTTTATCTTTCGTGCTGGGATTACTGGACACTCTGGGGGGTTCATACAAATTCGAGCAGTACACAAGTTGCTGATAGAAACACAAGCATCCAAAGTTGAAGTTCGATCGCTTGCCAATTCAAGATTGTCTGAACATTCCTGACGAGTAAAAAGTAGCAGCCCACACGTCTTACAGAGGTGAAAAAACGATCAATCTGGAATGAGCCCATCATTTTGTGCCCTGCTAAGTGTAACCCTGTGCTGTCCTGACTACTTCCTGCTGCTGCTGTTTGGCGACAGTGTCACCATTCCGTTTCTTGGGGTTGATGTGCTGCCTAATGCAGTGCAAAATAAAAAAGTGTAACAATGTCAAAAAAAGAAAAAAGTTTTTTGGGGAATATTTTCTGCTTTATCAATAATAAAACTAATTTGAACCCCTCTTTCATGCTTGGTTTGTCTGTTTATGGGCAGTTGTTAGTGGAACATCTTCTTTTGGCTTCTCTCTTTGTTGGGGGTCGCCACAGCAAACTCAGTCGCACAAAGACTTGGCAATTGTTTTTACGCTGGATGCCCTTCCTGACACAACCAATCTAGGGTTCCTGGGGGAGCAGATGTTGTGGGCCTTGCTCAAGGGCCCAGAGTGGGGCTGATGAGGGTGGAGACAGGTGTGACTGCTTCACTTGTCCCTTCTTAACCTCTACGCCACCACTTCTTCAGTTGTTTTAGTGGAACATGAACACTAAGCTCAACCTCTACGCTGAATGAGTTCTTTGCTCGGTTTGAGGCAAGTAACAGCACACCTGCACATAACCCCTCTCTCCTGATGGCCAGGTGCTGGCGCTGTCCTCAGACAGCGTAAGGCGATCATCAAGATTAACGCCCGGAAGGCCTCTGGTCCTGACAACATACCTGGTCGTGTGCTGAAGGACTGTGCAGGGGAACTCGCAGCGGTCTTCACGGACATCTTTAACATCTCACTGAGCCAGGCCATCGTCCCCACCTGTTTCAAAGCCACCACCATCATCCCTGTCCCAAAGAAGGCAACGCCCGCATGCCTCAATGACTATCGCCCAGTAGCACTCACCCCCATCCTGATGAAGTGCTTTGAACGGCTAGTCATGAAAAGCATCACATCTGTCCTCCCTGGATCCCTTCCAATTTGCATACCGACCTAATCGCTCAACCGACGATGCCATCTCCTCTGCCCTCCACACAGCTCTCACACATCTGGACACGAAGGACTCTTATGTTAGAATGCTGTTCATCGACTTCAGCTCGGCATTCAACACCATCATCCCCCAACAGCTCATCCTTAAACTGGACAGTCTGGGGCTGAACACCTCAATGTGTAACTGGCTGCTAGACTTCCTGACCGGGAGACCACAGACAGTACGGGTCGGGAGTAACACATCTAGCACCATCACATTGAACACAGGGGCCCCACAAGGATGTGTGCTGAGCCCCCTTCTATTCACCCTGCTAACACACGACTGCACACCATCGTACAGCTCCAACCACTTCATCAAGTTTGCGGACGACACAACAGTGGTAGGTCTCATCAGCAACAACGATGAGACGGACTACAGGAACGAGGTGAGCCGCTTGGCCTTGTGGTGCGGACACAACAATCTCACTCTCAACGTGGAGAAGACAAAGGAGATTGTTGTGGACTTCAGGAAGAGGGATGCCCAACATGCCCCTCTGACCATCAACAGCACCGCAGTGGAGAGAGTAGACAGCACCAAGTTCCTGGGAGTGCACGTCTCAAAGGACCTGTCCTGGAGCAGGAACACTGCAGCACTGGCCCAAGAAGGCTCACCAGCGTCTCTACTTTCTCCGCAAGCTGAAAAGGGCTGGAGCTTCAACCCCCATCATGTGCACCTTCTACAGAGGTGCCATAGAAAGTGTCCTGACCAGCTGCATCACTGTGTGGTTTGGTGCATGTACTGCATCCTGCCGCAAGAGCCTCCAGCGCATCGTGAGAGCAGCTGAGAAGATCGTCGGCACCTCCTTCCCCTCACTGCAGGACTTACACAGCAACCGCCTCACTCGGAAAGCCCTCTGCATGGCAGGTGATCCCACACACCCACTACACAGCTGCTTCAGACTGCTGCCATCAGGGAGGAGACTGAGGAGTCTCCAGGCTCGAACCAGCAGACTGAGAGACAGCTCTGTTCATCAGGCAGTCAGGATGCTAAACACTCTGCCTGCTCTGCCTCCCCTCCCATTTGAACTGCCTTAACACTAAAACTTTCTCACACATTACCACTCAACACAAAGTTTTTAACACTGGACTCTGTGTCATCAAACGGGTTATTCACTAAACTCTCGGTCATGTGCTCATTCAGTTTGCACTACTTCTCATATTTGCACTAATGTTTGTATTACATTACTGCCTATAGTCATACTACTGTTTACATTCACTGTTTACATTTATTAATACTGTTTACATTTATTACTACTGCTTTACATTTATTACTACTGTTTACATTTACACTACTTTTATCTACACTACTGCTGATACATATACAGCATTCTCTGACTAGCCTTATCTAAGGATGCCAAATGTGCCTTATGTGCCTTACTGCATATGCCACTTTGCCTCTATACCAACATCAACTACCTCATACATATACTGTGTACATTAACTTATATGCTGCTGTGCCACTCTTTGCAAATGTCAATGCTAGAACCTTCAGTTTATTTTATAGATATACTTTTTATACTTTTTATACTACTATGCAAAAACTCAGGACAGTATTACACTTTTATTATTTCATTTTATGCTTATGTTCATTGGGTGTTTGGTGTTTCAGGGGTGTTTGGTGTTTCAGTGTTGGTGTAAATTTTCATACTTTTATACTATTATGAAAAAACTCAGGACAGTGTTACACTTTTACTATTTTATGCTTATGTTTATTAAATGTTTTAGTGTTTAGTGTTTAGATGGTTACTGTTGCACCGAGGGACTGAGAGAAACGCAATTTCGGTCCTGTGTATGTCCTGTACATATTGCAGTTCTGACAATAAAGTTGACTTTGACTTTGATACCAACATCAACTACCTCATACATATACTGTGTACATTAACTCATATGCTGCTTTGCCACTCTTTTTTAAATGTCAATGCTAAAACCTTCAGTTTATTTTATAGATATACTTTTTATACTACTATGCAAAAACTCAGGACAATATTACACTTTTATTATTTCATTTTATGCTTATGTTCATTAAATGTCTAGTGCAGGGGTCACCAACATGGTGCCCGTGGGCACCCGGGTGCCCCCAAGGACCATTTGAGGTGCCCCCCGGACCTGTTCTAAAAATAGCACAACTCACTACTAAGCTGCATTTAAAATTTCATTTTATTCAGTTGTTATTCTTTTTTTGTATTTATATATATATATTAAAATATCTATCTTAAAAATATGTTCTTAAAGATATGTTTATTATACATTTTTTTCAATTTACGCTTTGTTATTTCCGAAGAGTTTATCAAACTGGTGCCCTTTGTAGGACTCTGTACCCACGAAGTAGCTCTCAGTTTCAAAAAGGTTGGTGACCTCTGGTCTAGTGTTTTAGTGTTGGTGTAAATTTTCATACTTTTATACTACTATGCAAAAACTCAGGACAGTGTTACACTTTTACTATTTTATGCTTATGTTTATTAAATGTTTTAGTGTTTAAATGGTTACTGTTGCACCGAGGGACTGAGAGAAACGCAATTTCAATCCTGTGTATGTCCTGTACATATTGCAGTTCTGACAATAAAGTTGACTTTGACTAAATAGTGCAGTAGAGTACTGTTTAAATCAGTGGTTCCCCAACTCTGGTCCTTGATGAACACCATCCTGGATGTTTTACTTGTTTTCCTGCTCCATCACACCAGATGTGAATGAATGGGTGATTAACAGGGTCCGAGGAACTTGAATTAAATCACAGAATCTGAATCAAACATTTCAAGAAGTGTTTCACCCTGTGTAAAATGAATCCTGTGTTCATTAATTCAGGTCCCTGAGGCTCAGTGGAACTAACCTGTGTAAATAAAGGTTAAATGAATATATGTAATATATGAGCTTCACTTTCTGAAATGACTGAAAAAAAATTGGAACATTTTTATGATGTTCAAATGTTTTGATATGCACCTGCATATTAAACTGCCTACTTCAAACATGTTTAATCCTGTTTTTTTCCCCCAACATATTCGGGAACTCATTTACAAGAGAGACCTGGAGTGACCATTTTGTGGTGGAAACTGGTTCTGGGCAGCATGTGATATGTCAAAATACAGTTTATTCTAGATTTAACTTTGGTTAAAAAGTGCAATTGCTCGCAATAGGCTCTAGATGGCAACAGACTGCAAATAATAAAATATGAATTAGTTTCTTTTTTTTTTTTTTTAATAGAAAAAACAAGTACAAAAAAAACTTACAATGTCAAACATGGCTCGAGACTTAAGGCATGCATAGCACAAAAGAGAATAAAGGCACATAAACAAAAACAAAAATGTGTCTTGGGCAGCTTACAACAGAAATTCGTTACAGATTGTTTTAGTTTTTAAAGCTTTGGCATTAGTACAGTACTTTAAAGTAGCTAAGTAAGAAGAAATATAATTAGAAAACACTATAAATCTAGGTTTTAGCAAGGAGAATTTACAACTGTGGATGTAAAATTTGGCTAAGAGTAGTATTAAATTTACAACAAAAACTTTCTCACTTGAAATATTTGGACAAAAGAAACCAAACAGTATAATTTTAGCATCAAATGGTAGGTCAATTTCTAACTTTCTATTTACATACATGAAAATGTCTTTCCAGAACACCTGAGTATGAGAACAGTCCCAGAAGAGATGGATGATGGTCTCCTCAGAGCTGTGGCAGAGTGAACACATTGGGTCTACGTTTGGACGGTACTTGGAGATTATATAGTTTACAGGATAACATTTATGCAGAATCTTTAGGGATACTTCTCGAATCTTATTAGTTATAAAGTATTTTCTAGGTAACAACCAAACATCTTTCCAACAGATATCATTAAATAAATTATCCCAGAAGAATATAGAAGCAGGTTTACTAATACATTCTCTAATTATTAATTCTCTAATACATTTGTTATTTGTTTTTTCACTTAAAAAAGGGTCAGAGTTACCAATGAATAATTCTTCAGTTAAATAGTTCGTGCTGTTGTGTACAGGATTTGACATCAACATTTTCACACCAGATGGAATTGCATCAAAGACAATTGCAAATTCTTTTGGTAGTACTGGAAAGTTATACGTAGTTAAAAATTCACTGTAAGAGTAAGTGTTGCCGTCTTTGTTGAATAACTGATGTACATGAACTATTCCTCTGTCAAACCAATTTTTAAAGAAAATAGATTTATGTTTAAAACAAATGTCTTTGTTATTCCAGATATAGTATTTGTGTGGAGAGAAATTGTGTTTGTGAACCAGAGTCCAGCACAAAAACAGCTGTTTGTGGAAATTGGAGAGTTTGATCGGAATTTTGTCAATGTTGTAATTACACCTTAAAATAAAAGATAGACCACCCAATGCTTCAAATACATGTGTTGAAATGAAGTTCCACAAAGAGTTTGGATTTAAGAGATATCTTTTGATCCATTTAATTTTAAAGGAGGAGTTTAGAGTCTGTAAGTCTAATACATTAAACCCACCAGAGCACAGCTTATTTATCATAACATTTTTTCGGATTAGATGAACCTTTTTTTTCCAAATAAAATCAAACAATGTTTTATCCACTTTTGAAATGATGTCCTTGGGAACCTCCAAGGCAGAAGTCGCATAAACCAAACTGGAGAGACCTTCAGCCTTAGAAAGTAATACACGACCGGAGATGGATAAATCTCTCTGTACCCATAAATTGAATTTTTTTTGAATTACAGTAACAAGGGGATTAAAGTTATCACTTAATCTTTGGTCCTCCTCTTTTATAATATAGATACCAAGGTATTTAACTTTGTGTTTTACTGGGATTCCTGAGATCTCTGTGTCATGACATGTTTTAATAGGGAGTAACTCACATTTAGATAAGTTAAGGTTGAGACCTGAGGCTGCAGAAAATTCACCAAGCAGCTCAACAGCACACTTTACTTGAGAGCAATCTTTTAGAAATAGAGTTGTGTCATCTGCCAGTTGGCTCAGACATATTTCTCTACCAGCAATCTGAATACCTTTTATGCAGCTGTTTTTAATGAAATGTGCTAAAATTTCCATAGGAAGAAGGAACAAAAATGGAGAAATTGGACAACCTTGTCTAATTCCACGCTCAACATTAAATCTGCCAGAGGTTCCATGAGCTAGTTTAATTGAGCTATTGCCTCCAGCATAAAGGGTGCGTACTGATTTCTTAAAGTGCTCACCAAAACCGAACAGATCCAAAGTTTTAAATAAAAAATCATGTTCCAGTGAGTCAAACGCTTTATGGAAGTCAAGAAAGAGAACAAAACTATTTTCTGATATTAAGTCTGCGTAGTCTAATAAATCTAAGATAAGCCTTATATTATCAATTATGTGTCTTCCCGCCATAAAACCATTTTGAGTTTCCCCAATAACATCATGAAGTACTTTTTTCAATTTATTTGCTAAGCATAATGCTAAAATTTTATAATCATTATTTAATAATGTAATGGGGCGCCAGTTGTCTAAAACTAATACATCTTTTTGTGGTTTTGGGATGAGTGTAATTAAGCCTTGGCATAGAGTGGACGGTAATTGTTCTTTATCTATACTTTCTCTAAAAACATTCAGCAAAAAGGGAGCAAGTTCTTCCGTGAATAGTTTGTAAAATTCAGAAGTTAGCCCATCAGTACCTGGAGATTTATTTAATTTAAGTTTTTTAATAGCCTCTGAGATTTCTGTAAGCGTAATGGGAGAGTCACAAATTGATTTTTTGAAGTCTCCAATTGTCTTAATATTACCTAGATTGTTAAAGAAATCATTCATATGAGCAGGTGAAATGGTTGAGGTATATAATTTTTTTATAGAAGTTTTCACACATTTTAGATAGTCCTATCTAAATCCTAGCTGCTACATACTCAGCTGTGGACTACTCCAGTGAGAACTGAAAATCACAGCATGACGATGCCAACAGAGCCACACCATCTGCAAACAGATATGTAATCCTGAGGCCACAAAACGAACAGAATCAATATGATTTGGAGATGCAAATCAATAAACAATAATTTAACCTTATTATAATATTGTAGTGTCCCAGAGAGTCTGTGTGAGCTGCAAAGGACGCCAGGTAGCCATGTCTCAATTATGTGTGCAATGCTTATGACTGTTTACGACCATTCTGTATGGAAATGGGTTGTTCTTGTAAATGTCCTGTTCAGGTTTGGCACATGTTCTATTAGTTACTGGCTGTAAACTGACACCATAGGTTGTCCCCATTATGCATAAGAGGGAACAATAAGATAAGATAGAACTTTATTGATCCCACAGGAAATTATTGTGCCAGGGTTTCAGTACAAAGGAACATCCACAAGAATCACAAGATGTAAAAATAACAGATACTATAAAAATGCCAACATCTAAGTTCTAAAAAGGTGCAAATGGAAACACTAGAGTTCATTGTAATGCAGGATTAATTTTATTGTCCTATGTGCAGAAAGGGGGAGGAGTTGAGTTGAGCACTTCCCGTTGGATGTCAAGTGTGTATTGATAACAATGGGTAACTGAAGGTTATGCACCAAAACCCATGTTCCCTGAAGGAAGGAAACAAGGTGCAACATATGACTATGGGAATTGCGCCCCGCGTGGTCCACCTGAAGTAATACAATCACGCCTTTTCTAAAGGCAGGTGGGCGTCAGCGTCAGCAATGAGGCCCTGCCCTCTTTGCATAAGGGGCTGACGCCCCACTTTCATTCTCAGGGTGCACTTCACCGAGCATGGGCATTGAAAGGGCA
>JBBPBX010049608.1:5302-25285 GCA_038048925.1 Garcialebias charrua
CTCTAAAGTTTACCTAACAATAAGAAGTTTCCTGATTTGGATCTCGGTAAGTCCTTTCTGTATTAAATTAGTATTTTCTTCCAGTCCATGCATGTATGTCCTCTTCTCATGTTCCTTCAGTTCAAAAATGTAAACAGAGTATCTTGTGGTGAACTAACATGCTCACAGATGTACTGTGCCACACACCTTATTATTGTTTTTAACTGCAGATGTAAACAGCAAATGTGTTTAAACCTCAGCAAATAAACGTTTTACTTAAAGCTCTGGTCAAACTGAAAGCTATGAAACTGAAGAAGCTCATCAGGCCTTGATGACCATGTGTGGAGATACAGAGTGTATTGAGCACTTACCATAACCAAATAATCTAGATGATTGCTCATATGTTTATATTCTCATATGTCCTTTTTGCAGATGATACCACTTTTTTTTTTTTTTGGGTAAAGATATAGAACAGATGTTGGAGTTGATGAAGACAGAATTTGTCAAAATACAAACTTGGTTTAAACTTAATAAATTATCATTAAATCTAGATAAAACTAATTACATGATATTCAGTAATAAAAAGAAAACTGTTAATGTTCCATTCAAAATTGAGGGTGTTGAGATTTGTAGAGTGAGTGAGGTGAAGTTTTTGGGTTTTATTATTGATGACAAACTGACATGGAAACAACACATAAATTCTGGAAGAATAAAAATAGCTAAATCTATTGCAGTACTGTACAAAGTCAGAGACTTATTAAATGATAAAGCTCTGTATTTGTTGTATAACACAATCATTGTTCCACACTTAATATATTGTATTGATGTTTGGGGGAAAGCGTGTAAAACAATCACAAAGCCTATTTTGTTTTACAGAAAAGAGATGTAAGAATTATCACCAGAAAGCATTACTGTCATCCATCAAGCACATTATTTTATCAACTGAAGTTATTGAAGTTCCATGATTTGGTAGATTATAATATTTTATCAGTTATGTATAGGGCTCAGAATAACGCATTGCCCTTAAATATCCAAATGCATTTTGTCAAAAGACAAAGTTGTTATAATCTTAAGGGGACAGAGATATTTGTAAAACCAAAATTCAGAACTAGTTTGAAGGGACGGTCTACCTCAATCGAGGGAATTGGATTATGGAATGGTTTGGAGAATTATTTTAAAAATGCCAAGTCAATGTGTACATTTAAGAAAATGATCAAAACTAAATTGTTGAAAAAATATATATGAAGTAGCGTAATGTGTATTGTATTAGTTAGAAAAATTAGAAAGAGTTATTCATTTTGTTCTGTTAGTGGAAGATTATTATTGCTTGAACTGATTGTTTGAAAAAGGGGCAGATATAATAAGATTTTTTCTTCTTTCTACTACCTTTCATTTTTATATTTTGTATGTTATAATTTATGGGATTGTTTTGCATTGTATTTTAAAAATGAACACATTTTATTTAAAAAAAATATATATATTGTACACATTTATTGTCTCATTAAAGTATTTATGTGACATTTCCTGTGTAATTTTCTAGAAGCACCTTCTATTTGTTCCTTTGGAGACTCCATTGTTATTAATCTTTTTGTTTTGTCAACATATTGTTTCTGTCAAATTTTGTAATTTAATGATGTTGCTTACAGGCACACACCAGCTGAGCAAAGTCAGTCTAAGGTCAAATGGGAGAATAACAAGATGAATAGAAAGATCAAAACATTGTTTTAATTAATCATCGACCAATGGTTACATGTTATGTCACAGTTTTTAATTAAGACACATCTTGTTTTTTTCTGCTTGGAATAACATGCCACCTGCTGTTCATGTTATTTTCTCAAAGCAATGGGCTGCCTTTGTTCATCTCTAGAGTGCTTTTGTGGCTCTGCTGCAGCCGGTTCATCCCACTGGAGTCGGTCTATTGGGTAATAAAGTCATGTGTGCAACAGATGGGGGCTTTCTATATTCAGGTGTTTGTTCAGTCATATGTGTGTGCACATAACCTTTTGTAACCTTTACTTTAAGCCATATTAATGCATTTGTTTAAATCATAATTCAACAAAATCCATTGGAAAAAAATAATGAATGAAAATGCACATTTTTATTTGCTTTGGTTTATTTTTATTTGTAAATCTGTATGTTATTTTTAGCCCATGCATGCTTCACTGCTTTTTGTTTACATGTTGTGTTTGTAATTTAATAATTTTTTCTTAAGTTTTATGCAATCAGTCAGACAAAAGCTATGAATAAAATTGTCTGTCAATGTTCAGTCTGACATACTGTATTTGTAAAATGTACAGATAATAATCAATTATATGGTGGTGTAGAGGTTAGAGAAGGTGGGTCTGTGATCGGAAGGTTGCCTGTCCAACTGCCCATACAGACAACATCAAAATGTAGGTGGGAAAGGTGAAAAACCCACACCTGCCTCCAATCTCATTTGCCCCACTCTGGGCCCTTGAGCAAGGCCCTCAACCCCCACCATCTGCTCCCCGAGGCACCTTGGATAGCAGCTATCTGCTTCACACAGAGGGCTGTGGTAGCTCAGTGGTCTGTGGTTGGGTAAGTAAGGACATCCGGTGTAAATACAATTGTTGAGTCTTCATGTGAGTTTGTTCACTGAGGACGGGTACAACCAAAATAAATAAATACATGTATGTGATTGCATTTATTATAAGTATATAATCAATGTGCATTGTCACTTTTTAATAAAAAAGAAAGAAAGTAACAGCTCTCTGATCAAGTTTAAGACCCCACGCTATGGCAGTGCATTGAACATCATCAGCCAAAGCCACCCTGCAATAAATTAATTTTGCATGCATTAAAATAAATATTTACCATGGATTGAAACAATTAAAATAAAATCCAACATGACAAATTCCTTTTAAAGTTTTGGAGATACTGTATATATTTTTATTATTCTTTGGAGCTGACATGTAAGCTGCAATGATGAGTAAACAGGTTTTGCTTAGAGACTGTACATATTGAGTTGAGGTTGATAAATGAGCAAACCACAGCAGAACGTTTTCTGTTCACTTTTTACTTTAATAATACAGTTAAAACTGACCCGTAAGATAGAAGCTCAAATACTATGCCCATAAACCAACTTTCACTCATAACTAATTATATTATAGATAAATTACTTATAATGGGGAAGCTGATTTCGTCTGCACTGTCAACTCAAAGTAAAACATTCTCAGGTTGAAATCATAGCTGAAGCATTTCTGTGTAGAGTCTAAATGTTCTCCTTGTTCCTATGTGTATTTTCTCTGGGCACACCAGATACATCACACAGACCAAAAACATGCATGTTAGGCTAATTGGTAACTCTAAATTGTCCCTAGGTGTAAGTGAGAGAGTGAATGGTTGTTTTTCCCATTTGTCTCTATGTGTGCCTTTGATGGACATGCGACCCGTCCAGGGTTTCCTCTGCCTCTTGCATGGTGACTGATGGATATGGGCACCAGTGACCCTCGTGACCTGAAAAAGGCAGAATCGGATAAAAAGATAATGGATGGATGTATAGACGGATGATTTTGAAAGAGTCTGTGGTTCTTAGAATAATTTCAAGAAAGTAAAAACAGGATTTTTTAAATTGATTTAATGTGGCTTTTGAAATTTAAATCTGCATCCTAAATTACTTCAATATTCCTAACTTAACTGTTGTTTTAAAGACAGACGACTGAGATCAGCAATCATTTTGAGTTTCTCTGGATGTCCACCAAAAATATCAACCACTCTTTTGTTCTTATTTAAGTGCAGACATTTTTCTGACATCCATGATATTCAAACTGAAAATGTGAAATAAAGAAAAATGAATGAAAGTTAATATCATGCAGCAGTTTTGGATGTCCTTTCCATCATATGTTTCTTGGTATTCTGCTCCGGCCTAAACAAGATGATATAACATTTTGGCAGAAAGATGCAGATTAGGAGGCCATAAGAGGAGGCCAAAATAGCAAATATCTCCACAGCATCAATAAACTTTCCAGGGGAGCTGACATATGCTGGGATGAATGTAATCCAAACTGTGCAGAATATCAACATGCTAAAAGTGATAAATTTAGCTTCGTTAAAGTTATCCGGCAGTTTGCGGGCCAAAAAGGCCAAAACAAAACATAATACAGCCAGAAGTCCTATGTACCCCAAGACAGCACAAAACCCAACAGTTGTTCCAAGATGACACTGTAAGATGATTATGTCTTCATGGAGTGACAAATTCATAAAAGGGAAAGGTGGACTTATTGAGAGCCAAAGTATGCAGATCAAAACTTGTACAAAAGTTAAAGCCAGAACGCTGAACCTCTGCTGTGCAAGTCCAAACCATTTCATCACATTACTGCCTGGAAGTGTAGCTCTAAAGGCTAATAAAACGACTATCGTTTTACCCAGAACACAAGATATGCAGAGTACAAAGGTGATGCCGAATGCTGTGTGTCTCAGCATGCACGACCACTCAGAGGGACGACCGATGAAGGTCAAAGAGCACAGGAAACACAGAGTCAAGGAGAAGAGCAGCAAGAAGCTCAGCTCAGAGTTATTAGCACGCACTAAAGGGGTCTCTTTATAGTTGTAGAAGATAAGTGTTGTGATCATGGTTAGAAAAATTCCAAGCAGAGAAAATATTGCCAGCAAAATCCCCAAAATGTCATTGTATGTCAAAAACTCTATTAGTTTTGGGATGCAGACATCTCTTTCTTTGTTGGACCAGAACTCTGGTGGACATTTCATACATTGTGGTGACTCTGTAAGATTAAGCAATACATAAATAAAAAAAAGATAATTATTAACCACTCATAAAGTGCAAATATGTTTAATTTTAGAACTAAATCTGTAAAATATTAGTAATTTGTACCTGTTAAATTACTGATTTCACCAGCTGGACAGGGTATGCAATCATGGCAGCAAACTGGTTTTCCTTTCTGGAGGACCTTGTATGTTCCTGGGAGACATTTCTTGCTGCAATCTGACACTGGCACCTTATACACAACAGTTGTTTTGCATTAACACAAAAATAGGTCTATGTGGAAAGAATTAAGTAAAAATTTCAATAAAATGTAAATACAATGTCAGAGGATTGTTTACTTTTGTTTTACCTCAGTCAAGCTGTTACCCCAGACAACTGAAATGTTGCTCATAATGAACTGATTGTCATCTTGAAGAGAAGCATCAAAAATGCCAACCGTTGCACCTTCCATGGTTCCTCTGTTTTTCATTTGTAAATTAACAAGTTCATATTTTGCTGGTGAGTCACCATTGTTGTCAAAATAAACTCTTTCCCCGTCCGAAGTGGTAAAATTTACAGAATTTAGATATTTCAATACCTAGGGGAAAAAAAAGATTAGGTTTCCTGATATGATTTTGTCACAGTAAGTGGGTCAGTTTCTCACCTCCCATGGTTGGAAGTGTTTGGTGGAATAACAACTAGAACTGGAGAGTGGCCCAGCATCATCACATTTAATCAAACTGTCGAGAGCATGAGCCACTGCATACACTGACTTGTAGACATTTTTTGCAAATCTGAACTCAGTCATATCGGTGAACTGTAAGGAAACAGTTTGCAAGCTCTCAAAGCCACTGCACAGCTTATTTTGTGTGTTCACAGTTTTGTTCAGAGAGCAGTCGAATACGTCTTCCCAGAAATCTCTGACAAACTGACTGTCAGGGAACTGTGAAGGATGGATCTGCTTCAGATACTCCTCCAGCCCAGGGGTAGTTGCTTTTGTTTCAGTAAAGCCAAGTGAGCCCAGCAAGATGGTGTATCCTATACTGTCTGTCAGCGAGGGATCTGTGATCCATGCGTCACTGCCGATCCACTGTAGTCCTGTTATGTTCTCTTTGTACAACTCAGAAGCCAACAGTTTAATTTCTCTGTGAGACATAAAAGCAATGATAACTTTGGCAGTTGAATGCTTAATGGTTTGCACTATTTTCTGAAGAGCATGTGGTGGATCGGAAGATGAAAACGCTTCAGAGTACTCGATACAAACTCTATAGTCTTCTGCAGCTTGGATGAATGCTGCAATGCCATTCAGGCCATATTCATTATTCACAGCTATAGCACCAACCCAGGTCCACCCAAAATACTTCACCAGCTTTGCCAGAGCTTTGCTTTGGTAATAATCACTGGGAATGGTCCTATAAAATGTTGGGTACTCTTTTCTGTTGCTCAGACAAGCACATGTTGCAAAATGACTAATCTGCAAATATAAAGAAGCAATTAAACCTATCACTTGAAGTTACAGATGACATCATCACAGTAATTATCATTAAAGCAAAGTTTACATATTTTAATAGAACTGTAAAATAAAAACACAAAACTTAGCATAATGGCTATAACTAACAATATTTACTGACTAGTTCTTTAACTTACCACAGGTATTTGAAATCTTCCAACAACCTGTGCAAATGCAATGGTTGGACTGGATCCTGAATGTCCTATAATAGCTTGCACTGTCTCAGTTTTTGTGCAGTTTTCATCACTGACTTCTGTTTTTAGTCCACTCACAAGTGCCAGTGCAGCTCTCAGTATATCCATCGTTCCACAGTTATTATAAATCTTATAGCCAATTCTAACACCAGGCAGCATCTCTGGGTTGTTGTTGATTTCATTTATAGCAAAAATCATTGTTTGAGCAAATTGAAATTCTCTAAAATTGAAACTAGAACACAAGAAAGATATGTCTAAATGTTAATGGTCCAAATATGAAAACTGAACATTCATTTAAATATGAATAGGCATACTTGATGCATTTTCTGAGTTTGGGAATTGTCTGAAAAGTGTCAATGATAAAATCCTGATTTGTGCGAAATGAAAAAATGCCTCCAAAAAAAAGGTCACCATCCTGAGCAAGTTCAGGTGGTTGTGCTAAACCTTTCAGTCGACAAACAGAATTTCCTTTTCTCATCAGCAGAGCCACAAAGAGAAGGCCCAACACTGACATAGCTCTCCTCTGTTAGTAATCAGCTCAACACACCATTACAGAACTTTATAAACATTCTGTTATGGGGAGGGGTGTTTGCCACTGTCAAATGTTGCCTCAGGCAAAGATAGTCAAACTAGATTGTTGCCATTAATATTTATTTTTCAATTCCAGTTTCAACATATTTTATAATAAATTTCAAACATAAATGTTTATTTTGATCTTGTACATACATTGAAACTGCATTATATATCTATATATTTGCTATACAAAAAACAAACAAACAAAAAACCATCAACATGTTTGTATAAATAAAGCACAAACTAGTTTGAAAATGCATTTGAAAACAGATCCTTGTTGCACTTGCTGACAAAAAAAACAACAATAATAATAATAAATAAATAAAAAACGTTAACCACCCACAAGGAATGGCCTGATTCAGACAAACCGGTACTTTGTTTTATGTGCAAACTAACAATGCTGACATATTTTAAACTGGAAGGGGATGGCAACTCTTGAATGGGCACTAGAGGGCATGAGTGCCAGCAAAACAGTGAGTTAAGGTCAACAGACACAAATAGTGCTGCATATGCATTAAACAGCATTGACACCATTTAATACAAATCTGATAGAGATTGTATAGTAGGTGAGCATGAGACCAGGTGGTTAAACTTTGCTGTTACTCAGCATCTGGGTAATATAGATGCTACGATGGTCAAATGTTGGAATCAACCGGTATATGAGGGCATTCACGCATGTGAGTGTACTAGTCACCCAATACAGACCACAACAAGGATGGATTGACATGTGCACCAAGAAATACTCAAATAATAAATCACTTTATTTTTACATTTATTTATACAGGTAGCCTCACTGAATCATGAGGACTCATTTTCAAGAGGGACCTGTTTGGGGGCGCATGGTGGGGGTTGAGGGCCTTGCTCAGAGGTCTGGGGTGGGATGGGTGAGTGTGGGGGTGGGGGGTGGGTGAGGGTGTTTCATATTTTCCACCCACATTTTGATGTTACCGGTATGGGGAGTTGAGCTGGCGACCTTCTGATCACAGGCCCCCCTTCTCTAACCTCTGTGCCACCACTTCAAATTGGTGCTTGTGTTCATATTCATGTTTTTTTCTGACTTGCTCTCGATGAATACAGGGGCTTTCCCTCCTTCCCCTGCCTCCCTCCTGCTTTTGCTTTTGTCCTGTGAATCTATCTGAGCCTCTCTTTGCACATCTTTCGAATTGTAAATTATTATGGATCTGGTCAGCTGGTCTCTCAACGTAATTGATAACATTTTCTCAATGAGAAGACAGGGTGTAGGAGAATCCTCATGCCCTGAAGGCACACACGCAGCTGGATATATTATGGATTCCTAGGGTGTATGGAAGATGATTTGCCTGACTTTATTGTCTGTTGAGGATGTTATAGATGCATACATAATTGGATTTATGATAACAGGGTTTCTTCTTTTTGGAAATGGCAGGTACCTGGGATATCGACAAATTAGAACGACATCAACAGCAGTTTTGGCAATGGTGAGGCCGCCTGCCTTATATGAATTCGAGTGCTCAGACTCAGATGCTTTGCAAGCTAAACCATAAGCTGGATAGGATTTCTGAGAATTGCAGGCCACTTGCGGCTCCTAGAACTCAATGGCATGAAGGAATTAACCTTGGAGAAGGCCACAAGCACAGATCGGCAGAATGACCACAAATCTAGTTGTTTGGATTTGCCATTGAGTATACCAGCTGAAATTTTGAAGGCAGATGTTAAATCAGTAGTCGGCCTGTTCCAAAACAATTGTTGTTTATATGAAACTGGCTTCCCTTTTGGTCTTGGATAAGCCAACTTATCTCAAATTGCTCCTGGATGATATGTAAATCATGAAGCTCTTCCCCCCCCTCTCCTTTCCATCCCCTCCCATCGAGAACATATGTGGACCCTTATCAGAGCTGCACTGGCTGATAGACACTGTAGCCGTTTTTGCACTGCACAACCCTCAACGGCCCGCCCCGACCCGCCTTCAAACCCGGGTTCATCATGTTCGCATTTGCCTTTTCCGCCCGGCGTCAGCCCTCTTTTTGGAACCCGCCCAGAGGTGGTTCTGATCGGGCCAAGCTCTCGGGCCCAGTTTGACGTCATGTACTGCTCATCATTTGATTTGTTATGTGCTGCAGTGGCCGGACTGTTGCGTGTCAGTCATCAACTCGTTCTAACAACAACCTCAGCGCGAGCTGAATTTCATTCAAATTTAACTACAGAAACGACTAAAATAAATTTGTTAGCTGACTATATATGTTAGTGTTACTCAGTTTAAGTTCTGATTACAAATCAGCGTATTTTACATGTGCGTAGCCAGGATTTTCTATGGGGCGATTCCTTAAAAGCAAAACTGGAACTAGAAATTGCAACATACCCGATGGTCTAGTGGTTAGAGCATTGGGTTTCCGTTCCAGGCCTTTTCTCGACTCGGGTTCGAATCTCACTCGGGACAACTTATTTTACGTTTGTCTTTTATTGGAGAAAAAAAGGAGTTTGTGTTAACCATAGGCATAACACAAAGTTCTTTTTTTTTTCTCAGATAAAAGACCAACGTAAACTAAGTTGTCCCGAGTGAGATTTGAACCCGAGTCGAGAAAAGGCTTGGAACAGAAACCCAATGCTCTAACCACTAGACCATCATGTATGTTGCATTTTGTAGTTCCAGTTTTGCTTTTAAGGAATCGCCCCTCAGAAAATTCTGGCTACGCACATGTAAAATACGCTGATTTGTAATCAGTTATGAACAGAAATTAAACTCAGTAACACTAACATATATAGTCAGCTAACAAATAGAAAAAGAACTTCCCACCCACTTCAAGAGAACTTCCCACCCACTTCAAGAGAACTCTCCACCCACTTCAAAGCGGCCCTCCGCACAGTGCGAAATGAACGGGGGCGGCCCAGGCTGGGCTCAGGGCCAGCCTGGGCCGGGCTGGGCCAAGGAGGGCTGTGCAGTGCGAAAACAGCTTGCGCCATCTTTATTAGGACTCTGGAACCTTTTTGTTGTGTTCAAAGACAGTTTCAACACCTTTGTCGGCTTCCTCAAATGTGTTGTGCCTGTCTATGTTGCTTGTGGTGAGGTAGTTTATTGCTACCTCACAGTGTTCCCTGTGTGTCAAGGACACAATGTGAGATATGTATTTTTTTAATACCTTCTTTCCTCAAGTTTTTATTCCCTTTTCTTATCTAAGGGATAAGGACAGCTCCTCACATGAAGCTGCAACCTCTGTGCATTTCTGTCTACCCTTGATGGATGGCTGTGTTGGAATGTATTTTTGCTGTGCTTAACTGTGCAATGACAATAAAGTTGATTATGAATCTGTTATGACAGAGGGGGTGCCAATCCTAATAATGAGTGGCCAGCAATGTGTTTCTGTTCTGCCAACTCTGTTATACATCAGACATGATACTGTAATAATTTCAGTAGCTCCTGACCTTTCAACACAGTGATTTTGCTTTCCACTGATTTGTCTGTGTAGTTTTTTTTATTTTTACTATTATTCAAATGCAAGTTTATTTTCAGAATAAGAACAAAGTTTCTGCTCAATAATCCAGGTAGAAAATCCAACAACGTTCAGTCAGATCATCTGGACTGTTTCTTTTTTTTTTTGTTGAGAAGTTTTGTCTTTCATCCAAAGGACTTCATCAGTCTAAGGAGGCACAACAAACTGAGTCCCACAATAGACAATCCCACATAAGCCGTTTTCGCATTGCATGGCCCTCCCCAGTCCGGCTCGTCTCTGGTTGGCCCAGAGCCAGCCTTGGCCCGCCGCCGTTCATTACGCATTATGTGGAGAGCAAGCCTTGAAGTGGATGGGGTGTTCACTTGACGTGGGTGGAGTGTTCACTTGACGTGGGTGGAGTGTTCACTTGACGTGGGTGGAGTGTTCACTTGACGTGGGTGGAGTGTTCTTGTGTGCACGCTTACAGTGTTTTAAGAGCAGACATGCCGCTAAAAAATGTTTGTTAGCTGAATATATATATTAGTGTTTCCGAGCTAAATTGTTGTTAATGACTGATTACAATTCAGCTTATGTTAGGACGTAAATAACACGAAGCGCGCACCCATAGCCTACAGAGCATTTCCGCCTTTCAGCGCAAATGCTGAAGTTCTATAAAATATAACTAATATTCTCTAACTCTTGCGCGTAGCCAGGGTTTTAAAATATAACTGATAATCTCTAAATCCTGCGCGCGCCAGAATTTTACAAGGGGCGAATCCTTCATAAGAAAGGTGGACTCCTAAAAAAAATAATAAGCCGCCGTGGCTGAATGGAATAAGCTCTTGGCTTTAAGTTCATATTTTATCTTGACCCGTAGGTTACCAGTTAGAATCTCAGCTGGGTCAAGTTATTTTACGTTTGTCTTTTATTGGAGAAAATAAAAAGAAGTAGTTTGTGTTAACATAACACAAACTACTTCTTTTTATTTTCTCCAATAAAAGACAAACGTAAAATAATTGACCCAGCTGAGATTCGAACTCGTATCCTACGGGTCAAGATAAAATGTGAGCTTAAAGCTGAGAGCTTATCCCTTCGCGCCACGGCGGCTTATCAGTTTTTTTGGAGTCAACCTTTCCTATGAAGGATTCGCCCCTTGTAAAATTCTGGCGCGTGCAGGATTTAGAGATTATCAGTTTTATTTTAAAACCCTGGCTACGCGCAAGAGTTAGAGAATATTAGTTATATTTTATAGAACTTCAGCATTCGCGCTGAAAGGCGGAAATGCTCTGTAGGCTATGGGTGCGCGCTTCGTGTTATTTACGTCCTAACATAAGCTGAATTGTAATCAGTCATTAACAAAAATTTAACTCAGAAACACTAATTCAGCTAACAATTATTTCAGGGGTTTCTGTAGTTAAATATTAATGAAATCAGCTCGCGCTAAGGTTGTTGTTTGAATGAGTCTCGTCCCTGCTGCAAACAACGAATCAAATATGAGCAGTACATGACGTCAAACTGGGTCCGTGGGGCTCGGCCCGATAAGAACCACGGTGGAGATGGTTCCAAAACGAGGGCGGACACCAGGCGGAAAAGGAAAATGCGAACACGCCGAACCCGGGTTAGAAGCAGGGTGGAGCCGGGGAGAGCCGGGGAGGGCCGTGCAGTGCGAAAACAGCTATAGATGACCAATCAGTTTGCTGGTGATAAGATGGTTTCTGGGGCCTACCCTCTTGCCCAGTCGAGTCTTCTGAGGCAGCTATAGCCAAAGTGGTTCAAATAATCAAAGTTCATGCTCAAAAATCCAGGTAGAAAATCCAACAAAGTTCAATCACGTCATCTAGACAGTTTATTACCTTTTTCTTTGTCGGCAAGACGTTTCAACCTTCATCCAAAAAACGTCAGCAGTCCGAAGAGCCACAAACAAACTGAGTCCCACAAGAAGAAAAACCACATAGTGTACCGACCAGTTTGCTGGTGATGAGATAGTTTCTTGGGTCTGCCCTCTCCTCGTCCCCACCCCCACCCCCACCCCCCAAAAAAAAGAAAGAACGTCCAGATGACTGACTGAACTTTGTTGTATTTTAAAGAATAGTTGTTTGATTTTAGGTTTAGTTAAACATTTAATTCCAGCAAGTACAAGGAAATCAAACCATTATACATATTATCATTATCTATTTTCAAAATTATTGTGGTACCCCTTTCCCATCATATTCTTTTTTGTATTTTTGCTTGGTTTTAACAAGATTATATAACATTTTGGAATAAAAATACAAATCAGCAGTCCAAAACTTGAGGCAAGAATTGCAAAAATCTCTACAGCTACACTGAACTTTCCTGGAGAACTGACATATGCTGGAATAAAAGTTGTCCAAACTGCACAGAATATCAGCATGCTGAAGGTGATAAATTTAGCTTCATTGAAATTGTCTGGCAGCTTTCGAGCCAGAAAAGCACAAATGAAACACAACACAGCAAGAAGTCCAATGTACCCAAGCACAGACCAGAAACCTACAGCTGAACCGAGAGCACACTCTAAGATGATTTTATCTTTAAATTCTTTGAAATTCTTCTTTGGAAAAGGAGGAGAAATTGTTAACCAGAGGATACATAAAATAACTTGTATAAGAGTGAGAGCCAGAACACTGAGTCTCTGTTCTGTAGGCCCAAACAGTTTCATCATTTTTCTTCCTGGAAGTGTAGCTTTGAAGGCCATCAAAACCACCATTGTTTTCCCCAAAACACAGGAGATACAGAGGACGAAGGTGATGCCAAAAGCTGTGTGACGGAGCATACAGGACCACTCAGAGGGACGTCCAATGAAGGTCAGGGAGCAGAGAAAACACAAAGTCAATGAGAAAAGCAGCAGGAAGCTCAACTCAGAGTTGTTTGCTTTGACAAGAGGAGTTTGCCTGTGTCTGAAAAAAATGACAGCGACAGCAGCAGTCATACATGTTCCAAATAATGAGGCTGCAGTGATCAATGCTCCCATTATCTCTTTATATGACAGAAAAAAATCTTCTTTTTTTACACATGTATCTCTCTTTTCATTTGACCAGAACTCAGAAGGGCATTTCAAACAGGTGATAGAATCTGCAAAATAATAGGAAATGTATTATTGGTATTTGTTGAGTGGATTTCTCTAACTTTTAATACATTTAGTTGTTTTCATTTTTTGGAGGTTTCCTGCTTAAGTATGTGCACATTAAATTAAGGTAACTTTGATGGAGACGTGATTAGATTAGTTATTTTATTTGACAATTTTTAATATATGAACCTTTAATACTAATACTAATAATAATAAAGGTTGTAGTCTTCCAGTTGGGGGGTCTGGGGCCCTGACATGTTCAGGAACATATATGGATGTGTACATTACAATCACAAGCACTGAGTGTGTTCTTCTATAAATTGTTTCAGTGTGTGTGTGTGTTTGCCTGTGTGTGTGGTGCTCATTTTATTGCAAAATTAGGTGTTATGATTGATACTAAACCTGTAATGTTGCTCATTTCTCCTTCTGCACATCTTACACAGTCATAGCAGCAAACAGGTTTTCCTTTCTGAAGAACTTTTCTTGTTCCTGGAGGACACTTCTCACTGCAGACTGACACAGGAACCTACATGAGCACAAGAATTATAAAATATGAAAGACAAAATACTTGTGTTTCTCTGTACAAGCCTTCATTAATATTTCTGATGCACCAATTTCATATGACTACATGACTGCAGTATTTAGATTGCAGTTTACCTGGAGTGATTTTGTTGCCCAAATTAAAGAGTTATTATATATATTTAGCTGTTTCTCTGCAGGTAAAGATGCATCGTAAAGACCAACTGTTACAAATTCTACATTGTCATTTTCTTTCAGTTGCCAGTTTATAATTTCATATTTTGCAGCAGGATCGCCATTTTTATTAAAGTAAACTTCATTTCCTTCTTTTGTTTTGAAGTGAATCTTTTGAATGTGCTGTAAAGTCTAGGGGAAAAATGGAGAGAAACATAGTTAACATTTATTTGTTTTTCTTATGACTATATACTTTTAGTTTTTTAAACTTTTAGAGTTGTTTTTGTTTCTTCCTAATACTTATTCTAGTAGATGTTGAAATTAAACTCACTGTGATGGGATCTAGCTTCAGCTTGTTGTTGCATGCTTTATTACACTCAAGGATATCATGCAGAGCATGGGCCACTGCATACACTCCTTTATAGACATTATTAAAAATGGGCATGAGAGACATGTCAGTGAAGCTGTTTTCCACTCCTGTCAGATCCTCATGTCCAGTACATTCTCGCTGAATCTTTTCTGATTGTGATCGTTTGAATTTACAGCTGAATAATGCCTCCCAGAATTCTTTGAATAAGTTATTGTTTGATGAATTTAGTGGTTGTATATCCAGCAGGAACTCTTTAAGACCACCAACATGTGCTTTTGGGATAAAAAGTCCTATAGCTCCATCCAGGATGTGATTTTTATCCATTGCTGCAATTTGCGAATCAAAAATCCAGCCTTCACTGCCAACCCACTGATACCCTGTCAAGTTGCTTTTGGAAAACTCTTGTAGTAATATATCTAAATCCATGAGAGAGACAAAAGCAACAATAACTTTTGAAGTTGAAGCTTTGATAGTCTCAATTATATTTTGTATTCTGTCTGATAAATCAGTTCTAAAAAAAGAAACAGAATATTCCAGACAGATGCCCAGCTGCTCTGCAGTTTCTGTAAATGTTGCCATGCCATTGTTGCCATATTCATCATTGGTTCTAACAGCTCCAACCCAGGTCCAACCAAAGTGTTTGACCAAATGAGCCAGAGCTCTGCTTTGGTAGTAGTCACTGGGAATGGTTCTGAGAAATGAGGGGTACTTGGTTTTGTCACTCAGACAAGCACATGTTGCAAAATGGCTGATCTGATAAAATGTAAATTTATTTAGTCAATATGTAACCACAAATAATTTCCTATTCATACAAAAATACAACAAAACCACTTAAAAAAGGGTTACCTACCAGTGGAATATGAAACGGCCCAATAAAAGTAGCAATTGCTGTGCTGGGAGAAGAAGAGGTTTCTCCCATTATGGTCTGAACATGTGCAGGTCTTAAACATGTATTTGAAGCTGAAGCCACCATTTCATCACCATTAATCAAGGCCAAAGCAGCTCTTACACTTCTGGCAATGGAACCACATGTATCATATATTTTATAGCCCAGAGAAATTCCTGGCAGCAAGTCTGAGCTGTTATTAATCTCCTCAATTGCAAAAAGCATAGTCTGAGCAAACTGGAAGTCTCTGAAATTCAAACTTAATGCAAATAGTTCAAGTATGACATTTGAACCATTTTACTCTAGAAATTACCACAAAAGTAACATGATTTAAGACACAATTCCTTCTTTTTTTCTTCTACTAATGAGTATAATTTACCTGGTGCATTGTAGTTCAGGAGGTTTTTGTATGTAATTATCATGACTGTTTTTCCAACTGCTGTGGAACGAGAAGATTCCTCCCAACATAATGTCCCCATCCTTAACTAGTTGGGGGTCCATAGGCTCACCAATTTTCCTACAGGTCAGTTTCTCGGTGTGAAAGCAAGTTTGTACAAACAACAAATAAAAAAGTGTCCATTCTTGATGTGGCCACTTCTGTATGAATGCCATGCTGAGTGAAAGAGCAAACCAAAAGTACTTACAATAGTATTTACACAATATATTTATGCATATTAGTTTCAGATAAAAAAACAACCAATGAAGGTTCAACATACAGGGAGGAGCCAGAAAAAAAGGACTGATCAAATGCAGGAAAAAAATTAGAGGAAGTGGTTTATTGCAAATTATCGTCAGTGTATTTTCTTAAAAAATATATTAAGATATTTTAACATAATTTTATACTGCATAGAAAAATATAAATCAAAGTGATTAAAACACCTCAGAAATGTTCAATGGAGACAAAAATGTGCATGCTCATTGAACATCTAATAATAATGTCACATTTTGTCATCTGTGTATGTTTCCATACAAGACAAAATTTGTCTCTGCATTTAACCCAACCACCACCAGGTGTTGCAATGGGCAGCTATAGAAAGCGCCCGGGGAGCTGGGGATGAGGTGTGCTGCTCATAGACACCACAAGCTATGCAGTGACCGGGGTTCGAACCTGGGTCTTTCGGGTCCCAAGTCGGCTGCCCTTGCCTCACTGCATTTACAGTAAAACCACAATGAAATGTATTGTACTTGAGTCAGTCAACTTCAGTTGTCCAAGGGGTATGAGCCCCATTGTTTCACAGTTTATTAAATATCAGTTCAACTTAATTATAGTGGCTACATTTGGTTCAAGGTGCAAGTTAACATGTGACTAGAAAACATCTTTCTGACAAGTGGTAGGCAACGATTTTAAGCATTATTCCTTTTCCAAGCATGTCACATTTTTCATTTGTTTGAATTCATCTGCCATCTAGAGATGGACATGTGATTTTATGTTATGGCCACGACCAGATTCTGGTTCATAATAGGCACAGGAGAACATATGTTGTTGTAGTTTTGGGAATGCATCACATTATTAATAGTTACATTAATTATTGTACTTGAATTTGTAAATACTTTTTGACCATTTGGAGATTTGTGACATGTAAATTCTAAAATCCACATTGAAATTGTTGTTGTAGTTGTCTGGATCTATTATTATCTTTTATATTTGTGATAATGGGTGTGGTTTAGCTTTATTATCATTAGCACAGGTATGGGTATCTTAAGGTTTGTCACATGGAACATTAGTAGAGCCGGTAGCCAACATAAAAAATATAGAATTTTTAACCAGATTAAAAGATTAAAGGCAGATGTTGTATTACTCCAAGAAATTCATAAATTGGCTTTAACTGTGGATGAGCTAAAATCGTCAGAGTTCCCCAATGTATTCTCAACATGCTATAATTCAAGACAAAGAGGGGTAGCAATTTTAATACATAAAAATGTTAACTTCACAGTATTAGATCAGGTTTTAGACCCGCACGGTAGATATATAATGTTAAAGTTATCAATATTCAACCAAAATTATTGTATTGTTAGCATTTATGGGCCGAATGTAGACGACGCTGCTTTTTTTCATGACTTTTTTCCACTTGATCAAATCACATGGACTCATCACTGGTAATGGGAGGTGATCTCAACTTTGGATTAGATGACAAAATAGACAGACTGAATGCAGTGGGAACTCAACGCAGTTGGCAATCTATAAATATAGTTAAACAGTATATGAATGATTATGGACTCTGCGATGCATGGCATACTTTTCACCCTGATAGCAAAGAATATTCTTTCTTTTCACATGTGCATCACTCATATTCTCATCTTGATTATTTCATAGTAAGCAATTCATTGATGACCAACATTTCAGAGACTAAGATACACCCTATTGCTATCAGCGATCATGCACCAGTTACTCTAAATTTAGATAATAAAAAGGAAACAACAAAAAATATAAATTGGAGATTAAATACATCACTGCTTCAAGAAGAAGAATTGTTGCAATATTTTAAAAAAGAATGGACATCATATTTAGAGTTTAATGATTTGCCAGGAACATCAGCATGTACACTTTGGGAGGCTGGGAAAACAGTTATGAGAGGAAAAATTATATCCTATTCAACAAATAAAAAGAAAAAAGAGAATAAACGTATTGAGGAATTAGAGAAATCCATAAAATTACTAGAAGGTATACAAGGAGAGGATATACAGAAAAAACTACGCAAGTTAAAATTAGAACTAAATGAATTTATTGACAAGAAAAACAAATTCTTGAGACAAAGGCTTCGATTAGAACATTTTGAAAACAGTAATAAATCAGGGAGCTTTTTAGCGAACCAACTCAAGTTAAACAAGGAAAAAACATCTATCTACGGTGTTAAAGATACAAATGGAAATATAACTTATGATGAGGGAAAAGTAAACAGTGTTTTTAGAGATTTTTATAGAAACCTATACACTCCACAAATAAATCCAACAGATGCGGATATAAATCAATTCTTGGATAGAGTAACACTTCCAAAATTAAATAGTAGTCAATCATCAGAACTGGACTCACCATTAACATCAGCCGAACTTCATGAAGCCATCAAACTAATGCCAAATAAAAAATCTCCTGGTCCAGATGGCTATCCAGCAGAATTTTATAAAGAATTTTGGAATATATTGGAACCAATATTTCACAGAATGCTATTAGAGTCAGAAGAAAATGGGAGGCTTCCAACACATATGAATTCAGCCAACATTAGTCTCCTTTTAAAATCAGGTAAGGACCTAATATTGCCTACAAGTTATCGTCCAATCTCTCTTATTAATGTCGATGTAAAAATTATTTGTAAAGCCCTGTCTAAAATATTAGAAAATAATAATAATAATAATGAATTCAATTTATAACGCACTTTTCATTAGTGAAAATCTCAAAGTGCTACACACATTCATACACCGGTAGCGGCAGACTACCATGCAAGGCGCTTTCCAGTCCTACCGGGAGCAGCTCGGGGTTAAGTGTCTTGCCCAAGGACACAACGACACATGGTGTGGGGAACCGGGATTCGAACCGCTGTAATGGACCTACCCAGGGTCAAACTAAGGTTCCCCTTCCGATGGGGGGACGACTGCCATTACCACTACGCCACGGCCGCCCCTAGAAGATAACTCCTTTCATCATTCATCCAGATCAAACTGGATTTATAAAGGGAAGACACTCGATTACAAACACTTGCAGATTATATAATAGAGTATTCATATAATAAAAATATTGAAACAGTTATTTTATCTTTAGTCGCAGAAAAAGCATTCGATAGAGTAAATTGGAATATTTTATATGCTACCTTGATTAAATTTGGATTTGGAAACTATTTTGTTAATTGGTTAAAAATATTATATAACGCACCTAAAGCATGTGTAAGGACAAATTATCAAATATCTTCAAGCTTTTGTTTACAGAGGGGCACCAGACAAGGAAGCCCACTTTCACCCGCATTATTTTCTATGTTTATTGAACCTTTAGCAGCAGCGATAAGGCAAACCGTTGCATACAGTGTAAAAATTTAGAACATAAAATGAGTCTTTATGCTGACGATGTTTTACTTTTTTTTCTTTTTTTTTTTTAATCAGGAGAACATACAACAATTAAAAATACATACATTTTACGAAACTTACATGACTTCTCCAAATAAATTTTTTTTCTCCCCTTTTCTCCCCCTCCCCTCCCTCCCCCCTCCCACACCAAACATATCTCACCCCACTAACATAACCAAAAACAAGACGAAATGAAAAAAATAAAAATAAAAAAATAAAAAATAAAAAGAAAGAGAAAAAAAAGGGGGGGAGGAGGGGGGATAGGACGGCATCAAAAAACTAAAAGGAAACAAGTGTTTTACCCATTCATTTATCCTTCAGAGTTAAGTCACATGGTAATGTAATGAGTCAGTCCCATCAGTCTGTGCATTGAGCATGCATCAGGGTATCAGTCTGTATGTTCTGAAGACAAAGATTTTACATATGACACAAAGGGTGCCCATTTATAAGTAATTTTTTCTGAACTACCTTTCACTGTTAATGAATTTTTTTTCTATTTTCAAGAATGAT
>JBBPBX010049609.1:0-25285 GCA_038048925.1 Garcialebias charrua
GTATTTTTATTCTTACAGAATTTGTGTTCTCTCCATATCAGTTTGTTCATTCATTCATTCAACCTTTATTTATACAGGCTGGACTCGTTGAGCCACGGGGACTCATTTACAAGAGGGACCTGTCTCACTCACACCTAGGGTCAATTTAGAGTTAACAATCAGCCTAACATGCATGTTTTTGGACTGTGGGAGGAAACCGGAGCACCCGGAGAAAACCCACGCATGCACGGAGAGAACATGCAAACTCCACCCAGAAAGGCCCCCGGACCAGGATTTGAACCGGGGACCTGCTCGCTTAGAGGCAGTCAAAGTCAAAGTCAACTTTATTGTCAGAAATACAATACAGGTAGTCCCCGATTTACGAGCGCTCTGATCTACGAGGTTCCGGACTTACGAGCTGGCGAATTATTGGAAAAAACGCAAAAAATACTGAGTTTTCCTGTGTTTTTTCACCACAGTTCGTTAGCTAAACATGTGGACACACGTTTCCGATCATTTTTATGCACTCATAAGCAGCTTTTCGATGAAAAACGAGTGTTTGTAGTCGCGCTAGCAAAACCGTTCCAATTTACGAGCGAAATTCCGGACTTACGAGAAGCGTGGCGGCCGTTCCAAATTACGAGATTTCCAGTTTACGAGCGCCTCGTTGTAACGGATCTCGCTCGTAAATCGGGGACTACCTGTATGTACAGGACATACACAGGACCGAAATTGCGTTTCTCTCAGTCCCTCGGTGCAACAGTAACCATCTAAACACTAAACACTAAAACATTTAATAAACATAACATAAAATAGTAAAATAGTAAAAAAGTGTAACACTGTCCTGAGTTTTTTCATAATAGTATAAAAGTATGAAAATTTACACCAACACTGAAACACCAAACACCACTAAAACACCAAACACCCAATGAACATAAGCATAAAATGAAATAATAAAAGTGTAATACTGTCTTGAGTTTTTGCATAGTAGTATAAAAAGTATAAAACGTATATCTATAAAATAAACTGAAGTTTCTAGCGTTGACATTTGCAAAGAGTCATCAACATCTCCAAAAGTTTGGTCTGTGTTGTAAAAAGCTGCACTTTGAACCTGCAGAAGGAATGTTGTTGTTGGAATATGGGGAGGTGTTTTGTTTTGGCTACTGGGGGGATGTTTTGAGCACACAAAAGACTTCAGCCCCAGGGGGTCACACAAACCTAATGGAATGCAAATTCCTCAATCTGTCATTTTACAGTCTCCCATGGGAGCTATATGTAAAATATGTACAAGTACATGTGTTTGGTATTCCTAGTGTTAAAAGGGACTAATTTTTTAAACTATAAATTAATGTTGAATAATTATTAGAAACATTAACTAATATATTACCATTTCAGTGCTGTGAAAACTATTTACATGTAGAATTCCTTCTGACTCTCATATCAGCTGCTGTGTAAGACCTCACAGAGCTGCTCACTTCCTGAAGTGAAAAGTCTCCAAAAACCAGCAGGAGCTGAAAAAAAATTATAACCTGCTGTTTACTGGAAATAACTTTGGCTTCTCTGGAGTCAAACCGCTAAAATATAAAGTTTTAGATGGCTAAATTGGACGGGTCGCGTTATCTTGTCCATTGTAAACAAGGTGCGCATTTGACGCGAGTCTTGAAGTGACGTCATAAGCGCGCGACGGGGAAACCCCGTATTTATCGTGTGAAAAAAAAGGCGCTAATTTTAAACTGTTTTTGAGAGGAATTTTCATTCATTTCACATTGTTTTAGCAAAAACGATCAGAGGTCAATCTTAATATATATATATGTTGTGCCATTTTATGGAAAGTTAAAAGATAATTGTCAGTGGAGCTTTAAGGTTAGTTTTTGTTGTGGGTTTTATGCTTAGCGTTTCTAAGTTCTAGTTGGAACGGTTTCTTTTCGCAACTAGTATAGTTTAAACTGTTTAGTTTATTTACTATCCTGTGCTTGGACGACCTTGTTTTCCCATGAAGTCTGTGAGTTTGCGAGATCTTTGTCGTTTGTGGGGTTATTGAAATCTTTGTCCTTGACATGGGCATGACCTAACATCACCCCCCTGTGGTCATGAGGGACCACGCGCACGGGTGTGGACGTCCGTCCATGGGCACGAGTTAGGATGCCTTTGTTTAGTTTAAGCTGTTCGCGCAGTTTATTGGGAACCTTGTACAGGAACCTTACAGGTTTCGGCCAACGTACCTCTGTACGTTTACCTCTTTCTGCGTAATACAGGTGTGTCACAACTGTTGGCGCCGTCGCAGGCGTGTCTGACTGGTCAGATTGCGACGGGTCACTGTCGTTGTGATGTGTGTCTTCCCACTTCATGAATGAAGAGGTACACTTTGAGTCTGTAAGAACTATGTCATCGCTGAGTAGTTCTAGATTCAAATGCTCTTGAACCAAGGTTTCATTGAAAGCTTGGCTGATAGCCGACTTACCTGTCCCAGAGGACAGCACAGCGTTTCCGGTGTGTGATCCTCGGATCTCTACACCGTCCTCTACCCGTGGTAGGAAGTGTGAGTCTGCCCCCCTTTCGTTTGAGGAGGGGTCCTCAAAATCTGTAACCATGGAGTCCAAGTGACTGTCAGCGTGTTGTAGACTGTCATTTCGTGGGCTCAGATGTCCTTGAACCAAGACTTCACTGAAAGCTTGGCTGTTTGCCAAATTACCTGTCCCATAGGACAGTACAGCGTCATCGATGTGGGACCCTTGGATCTCCACACCTTCTTCTACCGGTGGTAGGTAGTGTTTAGTGAGTGCTGAAGGTGTCAGTTCGCAGAGGAGGTTCTCGTGATGGGGTTGTTCTCGTCTTTGCGAGGCCTTGTTGCTCACCATAAGTGTCTTTCACAAAGGGTATTTGCCTGTCAACATCGTTAGCGGCGGTCCTTAGCTCCTCAAACAGTTTGGCTGACATGATAGACACGTCTGAGCCGCAAACCAGGAGTGCTTCTTGCGCGAGGACCCCTTCCAATGTGAGTGGCAGGTAAGCTCTCTTAGCTATTCCCCTTTTTATAAAGTTACACAGAAACCATTCAGGTTCTTCCACACGTTTCTGTGTACGTGTGACTCTGTCTGTGTAATCGTCGTCGCTGTCAGCATCATGATGGCTGTCTGCCTCATGACCTTCATGATGTGGATTTTCAGCAATTTGTTTGCTGTCAGCATTTAGATTTTTAGGACGCTGACCATCAGCAATTTGTTTGCTGCCAGCATTTATGTCAGTGTTGACGTTGGTGTTGTCAACTGTGTGCACTGAGTTATTGCAAAAGGCAGTGCTACGCGTCGCTTCATCAGGATGAACAACGCTGTTTGCAGTGATGGCATAGTTACATTGAAAAAGTAACTTAGTTAAGTTACTGATTAGTCCTTGGGAAAAGTAACTTAGTTAAGTTACTGATTACTTGATTTGGAAAGTAACTAAGTTAGATTACTAAGTTACTTTATTAGTTACTTTCAGCAGCCGCTGACAAGAACCCTCTGTCACAATACATAAAAAATTTAAATGTTTTAATAAAATAATTACTAATAAATATTCAAAAAACAAAATACAGTAGTCTTTCTTGACTTCACTAAACAAATAATATTTTTACAAAAAAGACTTATAAAATGTTTATTTTGAAAATGTGTCAAGTAAACAATACGTTTGTATGAAAATAAATAAAAGCATGAGCCACTGGCCAAAAGGATGGTCCAGCACAGAAGATCAACATCATCAGGTCAGGACTCTGCAGTCTACACTCATCTCCAGGCCAGCGGTCACTCTTTCAGGGATGAAGATGTTCACATCCTTGATAGAGAGGAACGATGGTTTGAGAGAGGAGTAAAGGAGGCCATCTTTGTGAAAAGAAACCGTCCATCATTAAACAGAGGTGGAGGCCTCCGGGTTCAACTGTCCCCCTCTTACAATGCTGTTATTGCTAGTATCACTCAGCCCTCTGTGAATAGCAAACAACCATCAGGGTGCTGCTAACTATCCATTGTTAGGCTGATGGTCCGTGAGCAGCTGGTTTCAGCTGTCAGCAGCAAACTGGTTCATCCACTGTGAGAGGGTGCTACAGTATTTATAAGATTGAGATGAATACAGCATCTCAGACTGAGGAAGTCTTTTGGACAAAAGATAAAACGTTTCTACAATTTTTTTTGTTCTGTTTTGTTTTTTGAATGTCCAGAGGACCAGACTTAGCATTTTTAGATTTTTCTACCTGGATTATTGAGCATGCATCAGGGTCATCATCACACGCTTCTTAGCTGCAGGTGGATGTCCCTCAAGAGGAAAAAGACAGCTGCTTCCTCTGTCTCAGACTGGAAATAACACAAACAGGTAAAAAAATAAAAATAGTTAATAAGATTATCATTTTAAATTAAAAAGGTTAATTATTAATAAAAGAACAATACCTCTTCTTGTGGTTGGATCTCTCGGTCATCATCAGGGCAGGGATTTATTCAGCTCCAGGACTTGTTGACATCAGTTTTTTCATAAAGTGATTAACTTTTTGGCTGGTGTTGACATGATGGACGTGATGGAAGACGTTTTAGAGACGCTCAGTTAATTTAAAGCCTGCACAGCAACAACAACATTTCAGACGTAGATCCAGAGCTGTAAAATGTCCTACAGTTTGTGTTATTGACTGATCTGACCTACCTGAAGGCTGTTTTAATGCTGCTGCTGCTCTGTTAGCAGTGTTTACAAGCTGCTCCTCGTTCACGTTCGGATCACGTCGTTAAGTCCGTTCAAGTTAGACGTGTTGTCTGCTGCAGATCCAGTCTCCGTGAAACAAAGTCCACACACCGTTTTGGATGTGCGCTCGTGTTTTTAACAAGTCACAACGTTCCCAAACAAACAGGAGACCGCAGCGAGATGCTAAACCTAGCTTAATGCTAACGTGTGCTACAAGTCAAGACACCGGGCGGTCGCATAGACTGACGTCACTCCTGTCTTTTTTTTTATCGCTCCCCCCGAGACGCATTGGCGAAATAAAATTAAATTATTTACAGTACTACAGAAAATGACAAATAACTAAGTAACGCACAATAATTTGGAGAAAGTAACTTTAATCTGATTACTGCAGTTTGAAAAGCAACGCGTTAGATTACTAGTTACTGAAAAAAGTGGTCCGACCAGAGTAACGCGTTACTTTGTAACGCGTTACTGTCAACTGTTGTTAACGCGTTACTTTGTAACGCGTTACTGACATCACTGGCTGTTTGTGTTATCAATGACAACGTCACACGTTGTGTCAGCTTGGTCACCCACTGTAACATTCAAATCATTTGACAAACAACTCACAACCTCAGTCACGTTCACGCGCGAAGGCGCCGTTTCCATAATCTGGAGCAAGTGTCACTCATTACATGTCTCAAACTGTGCAGTTCGAGGGGCAGGGGCAGCAGGGGCCGCTTCTCGTGGGTACATGTTGGGACAGACCATTTTTCAATGGTTCACGGTGCCCATGCAACCGCCTTCGAATCTCACCTACTGTGAGATCCATGAGAGAACTCTTTTGGTTCGATCCGAACCATCTGGGTTCATCTATAGAGCGAACACCTACCTTGTGTGGTTCTCTGCTCATCTCAGGGTCATCAACCTGAGGGGCAGGGGCAGCAGAACTTCCCATGAACCGATCAGAGCCACCGTTCCAGCTGGACACAACCTGTGGTTTGTTATTATGAAAACCTGTTCACATTCGTACTCTGAAGGAGAGGGAACCTCTTCTACTTCCTGCGAGTGGGATGTGACCTTTTGACCTGGGCACACCACTGAGGGTGTTTTTCGCTGTTCGAGCATGTCAAAAAATTCCATAGCACATTGTTTAATTTCTGCCATGGTACTCTCTTTGCAATTAACATTGAAGCGAACACATTTCATTATGAAAGGTATCAGATTCAAAGTGAAACGACTTTTAAACTCCTCATCTTCCTCTAAGCCAGGGACAGTTTTGTCCTTTGTGCAAGCAGAGAGGAGCCTGTCGTAAAACACCAGGGGATGTTCACCTGGTTCCTGTAGGACGTTCTTAGCAGCTAAGCACCTAGCAAATGATGAAACAAGCCCACAATTTGTTGATGCACCTGTTTGAACGTCCATCTTTGTACTGATTTTCTGTGAAAAATCAAGTAAAGTGGGTCTTATTTCACAGTGTGCAGTCTCACCATGTGATGCCTGCGGCAGCCAACATGGAGTCCAAGATGTTAAAGTAAATAAAAATCAGTGATTCCTATTAATATGTCGTCCTGTGACAAGGTCAAACAAAATCGGCTGTCGTGGTTTCAGGAGCCTCATGTGCAGAAGCCGCCATCTTATCTGGAAATTTGTGAAACAAATTAAATGAAGCCACCGTAGAGAGCAAGGCCAACCAGCTTGTTATTCTAAATAAACATGTATCTAAAATAAATAGGAGGGCCTGTGTGCAACTTGTTTTGCACAGAATTGATGATAAAAGTGTCAAGTTTATCAAAAAGCAGACAAGTCTGTATTAAATCTGTGTAACTGTACTGCCATCAACATCTGATTATATGTGAAAATCAAATGAGAGGGTGCTGTGTCCTCAACATTTCAAAATGTACTCTATTCAAAAACAGGAAAGTTGAAATATTAGATACAGTTGCATCAAACTGTATTCTTAGACGTGACCAGCAGATGGGGGCACCGTGCTGGATAAGTCTATCACAGCGAGCGCAATTCTCTTTCTGACCGCTATAGAGGCGCTGTTGTCACCTGTGAGCGCAGCCGTGAGCTGCTAAACATTCACAGCCGTCTAACAACGGGTCAAAAGCATAAATCAGAAATAATCTAGAGCACTCAGTCTCACAAAAACGAAATTATGTGAGCAAAATCGGTTGAACTGTGAAACCTTCTAAACTGCGTTTGAAAGAAAAAAGGTCGGGCCTTGAAAGTAATTGCCACTGCCGGTGTCACGTGACCTGGTCACATGGCGATCGGTAGTTTCTGAACAACGTACTCATACATCCACCAACATCTCAAAAACACTGCGATGAAGCAGTCTTTTCAATGACAGTAATGGACAAACAAGCCTGAAACTTGTCTGGGACAAGCAGCTGAAGTGAAAGTTGACGAGGAGCGGGGCTTCACCCACTGCGCAAGCGTCAACACTTACAGCGTAATCGACCAATCACAGCGAAGACAGAACTGTAGTTCTAAAACCCAAGTGTTCATGGGAAACTGTGTCTTCCAAACCTAACTCCACCCACGTGTGACGCGCCGTTCGAGCGGTGCGGTGTGTTCACGGACCTATGGTCGGTCGAACAAAAGCGTGGAACGGACTTTTCAACGTTCTAAAACAGTCATAAATATCGCAAAACACCGCGGTTAAGCCAGTCTTCGACGATATCACGTGCATAGAACTCAAACAACACAGATAAACTGTCAGAAATGTGTGCAAAAATGAATCTGACAACCAGCAGTCTACAGAAACCAACGTTCTTGAACACGACACACAATGGACCAATCACAGCGTTTTAAGCAGCCATCTTGTCTCTGTAATGCTAACGTTAGCTCGACCCAAAGAACTGACACACTTTCACAAAATAAACGTATTTTTACACCGCAGAAAACTCTGTAAATGAGCTCAACACATCCAGGCTAACTCCCACGCCCCCCAAAGAAGGCAGCACGCTAACTGTGTACAACAACGGACTTTACGTCACTCGGAACCGGAACCCGTCCGGTCCAAAAGCTGAGTGGGCTTTACCCGAACCTCGGCTAACAACACGTTGTAACAGATTAGGTAAAAATGGAGCAGCAAAGAGTGAAACAGACCTTCAACAGCAAACCGCAGATGTAATAAAATGAAGCAGAGGTGACACGGCGGTCACAACAATGAAAAAATGCATGCAGCCTAGCGACACGTAATGAAACGTCTCACAACCACAACCATCATTCATTTGCAGCTTCAAGCATACGTTGAAATGTGAAAGAAAAAATAATTCTAACGGGAAACGCACCAGACAATGCCACGATTAGCAATCTCTGAGACACTCACCAGCCAAAACCATTCCATAAGTCCACAACAGGATGCAAACTAATGCCAACAACACCGTAACAATAAGCTACACAAAACAACTTAATAATCGTTCTAGGAACTCGGACGAGCCACCAATATTCAGAGGACCCGTACGCGGCCACCAATATGTAATGAAATAAGGTGGGGTAAGGTATTTAAACACTTACTGGACCACCATTATTGTAGATGCGCAGGTCTGAGCAGAGTTTATCTGCACAAACTGCCACCAATGCGCGAGTTCTTCCTTTTTCCGATATTAAATTGCTTTTACTGTAATTAGGAAAAATGTAATTTCACGAGAGGCTTCAACTTATGTTGGTCTACCAAAAAAATAGACCTTTTATTGAAACTATCACAAAAATTACATTAAACATTTGTATCGATATTAGCTCTGATTTAATAACTACGTTGACAAGAATTCAAATTAAAACAAACAGACAGTTAGAAACTTAAACTGTTGGCACATTACTTGACAGATTAATAGCTTATGAAAATTAAGAAATAGGAGGAAGAAGATGAAGATTGAAAGCTAAGTTAACTGGAGTTGATTATTTTGAAACCAACCAGGGTGGCATGCCTTTCCCATACAGGTCCAGCTGTACTTCCGACACGTGCAGCATACAAACAAGCCTCTTTACCTGGTGACGAGATGTCTAGGAGGTGAGGGCTGAGAAGTTTTGGACGCTAACGGACTGTGTTGTCCAGTGAACGTCCAGATGACTTCGTGCGTGTATATCTGGATCAGACGAGCGGGAGCACGCTTTCACCGGCAGGAACAGGCCCCAATCGCACTGACGGATTTTCAAAATAAACTTCAGAAAACAAATTCTTTCAGAAATGAGTGAAAGGATCACAGTAAGGCTTTACTATGATTCCAGCTGAGACGTGGGTCGAGTTGACATATGACCGGAACGTCTCCAGCTTTCCCAGAGGAGAGAAACCAGTTGTCAGTTAGTTCTCTCCAAAAAAACTAAAGAAAAAATGCAGGAAGTGCCCTTTAAGAAGGGGGTGTGACTTAGTCACATACTTCCTGCTGATTGGCTGTCCATCACTAGAGAAGGAGTGACTTTGAAGGTCAGTTCGTCCGAGTGACAGGTAGGGTAGACATAAACAGAGAAACATGCGTCAGCAGATGCAGGTGCATGTGAACAAGCCATGTACTTTGTTTTGAGAACAGATTCATTGTTTTTAGAAAGGACGGGAGACCGAAAGCAAGCTATGTCTAGCACTTTTCCTTCGAAACAAAAACAGTTCAAACAAATACGAAGGATTGTTCATTCAACTTTAGACACTTATTCTGCATAGAGCAGACAGTTTAAAGCAAGATCATTCTGAGATGTTCTCTTAACTTTGGCATATTTAAAATATACCAGCTTAGTAAAATCATCATTAAATGACAAAAATATACTGTTGATCAATTCTGAATTAACACACATTAAAGAGAAAGTTCAATCTGATTAATTAGTGTCCATTAATTCATAATAATTGTAAAAAATAAAAGTGTCCATTTGTCTCCTTGAGAGTTTCAAGAAGGTGTAACACTGAGAGTTTCAACGAGATGCAGAGAGGTATATTTGAAGGTCAAGACAGAAGGCCTGTATCACTACATTATTAGGCCCGAAGCAGCGAAGCGCTGCAAGGACCTATTGTAATTGTAGTGTTTATTATTAGGCCCGAAGCAGCGAAGCGCTGCAAGGACCTATTGTAATTGTAGTGTTTATTATTAGGCCCGAAGCAGCGAAGCGCTGCAAGGACCTATTGTAATTGTAGTGTTTATTATTATTATTTTTATTTTTATTATTATTTTTATTCTAGTCCCTCTTTAAGTGGCTTTTTGGGGGCTTTATCATATATGAAAACTCACCAAATTTGGCGGACTCGTCAGGACTGGTGAAAAATTACATATTTTGGGGGCGTGGCAAAAATCGCCACAGAAACGGCTCAAGAGCGCCCCCTAGAAAATTTCAAAATACCCTCCGCATTGACTTAGTTTGACGTAGAATCGTGAAATTTGGTACACTTGTCCAACTCACCAAGATGCACAGAAAACCCTCTGGCACCAACGTTGTACGATAAATGGTAAGGCGGCCATTTTGGAATGATGACCAAATTTTTACACCTTTTTGGCCGTTTACAGCCTCCGCAATTGAACGAACTCCTCCTAGGGATTTCGCTCGATTTGGTTCAAACTTGGCCAGTTTCTTCATAAGGCACGGGGGAACAAACAATATCAAAATTGTGCGTTTTCATGAATGCTGAAGGGGCGGGGCCAGACATCAAAGTTGGACATCTCGCCATGAAAAACGAAACGCTTACAGCTCTTACACGAAAAGAGTCTAATACATCAAACCTTCAGTGATTGACGCACATCCGGTCCCCTGCATTACTGAATGGTCAAATCATGACATCACTTAAGCCACGCCCCCTGACAACAGGAAGTGTAAAGTTTTACTTTGAAAGGTCCATATCGGACCCGTGTTACCTAATCAGCGTGACATTGTGTCCAGTGACTAAAGACATGTTGGTGTAACAAGCTTTCCAGCACTGTTCGTTTTGGGTGGAGCAAGTGGGCGTGGCGACATGGCGAAGTAAGACGTAACGCCATAACCATACGTTTGGATCTAAAATCCACAGATTTGATCCGAGAAGTACCAAAATCAGTATGATCGATCATTGCCCACCCCTTGAACAGGTGTTTATGCTAATTAGCAAATCGCTACAGAAACGGCTCAAGAGCGCCCCCTAGAAATATTCAAAATACCCTCTGCATTGACCTTAGTTTGACGTAGAATCATGAAATTTGGTACACTTGTCCAACTCACCAAGATGCACAGAAAACCCTCTGGCACCAATGTTGTACGATAAATGGTAAGGCGGCCATTTTGGAACGATGACCAAATTTTCACCCCTTTTTGGCCGTTTACAGCCTCTGCATTTCAACGAACTCCTCCTAGGGATTTCGCTCGATTTGATTCAAACTTGGCCAGTTTCTTTATAAGGCACGGGGGAACAAATGTTATCAAAACTGTGCGTTTTCATGCATGCTGAAGGGGCGGGGCCAGACCTCAAAGTTGGACATCTCGCCATGAAAAACGAAACGCTTACAGCTCTTACACGAAAACTGTCTAATACATCAAACCTTCAGTGATTGACCCACATCCGGTCCCCTGCAAAACTGTATGGTCAAATCATGACATCACTTAAGCCACGCCCCCTGACAACAGGAAGTGTAAAGTTTTACGTTGAACGGTCCATATCGGATCCCTGTTACCTAATCAGCGTGACATTGTATCCAGTCACCGAAGACATGTTGGTGTAACAAGCTTTCCAGCACTGTTCGTTTTGGGTGGAGCAAGTGGGCGTGGTGACATGGCGAAGTAAGACGTAACGCCGTCACCATACGTTTGGTTCTAAACTCCACAGATTTGATCTGAGGAGTACCAAAATCATTATGATCGATCATTACCCACCCCTTGAACAGGTGTTTATGCTAATTAGCAAATAGCCTCCATAGCGCCCCCTAGATTATTCAAACTGTTGTATCTCAGTGATACATCATCCGATCTGAACCAGATTTATTGTGCATCATCAGTGAGCCCTTGTGGACACATTGATATGGTGGGCTAACATTTGACTCAAGTGCGCCCCCTACATTATTTCTATAGTTATATCTCAGTGATACATCATCCGATCTGCACAAGATTTATTATGCTTTATCAGTGAACACTTCGACACACATTGATAATGTTATGTAAATTTTTACTCCATAGCGCCCCCTATATTATTACTACAGTTATATCTTAGTGATACATTATCCGATCTGCACGAGATTTATTATGATTCATCAGTGAACACTTCTACACACATTGATAATGGTATGTAAATTTTTACTCCATAGCGCCCCCTGTATTATTACTACAGTTATATCTTAGTGATACATTATCCGATCTGCACGAGATTTATTATGCTTTATCAGTGAACACTTCGACACACATTGATAATGTTATGTAAATTTTTACTCCATAGCGCCCCCTATATTATTATTACAGTTATATCTTAGTGATACATTATCCGATCTGCACGAGATTTAATGTGATTCATCAGTGAACACTTCTATACACATTGATAATGGTATGTAAATTTTTACTCCATAGCGCCCCCTATATTATTACTACAGTTATATCTCAGTGATACATTATCCAATTTGCACGAGATTTATTGTGCTTTATCAGTGAACACTTCGACACACATTGATAATGGTATGTAAATTTTTACTCCATAGCGCCCCCTATATTATTACTACAGTTATATCTTAGTGATACATCATCCGATCTGCACAAGATTTATTGTGCTTTATCAGTGAACACTTCGACACACATTGATAATGGTATGTAAATTTTTACTCCATAGCGCCCCCTATATTATTACTACAGTTATATCTTAGTGATACATTATCCGATCTGCACGAGATTTATTGTGATTCATCAGTGAACACTTCTACACACATTGATAATGGTATGTAAATTTTTACTCCATAGCGCCCCCTATATTATTACTACAGTTATATCTCAGTGATACATTATCCGATCTGCACGAGATTTATTGTGCTTTATCAGTGAACACTTCGACACACATTGATAATGGTATGTAAATTTTTACTCCATAGCGCCCCCTATATTATTACTACAGTTATATCTTAGTGATACATTATCCGATCTGCACGAGATTTATTGTGATTCATCACTGAACACTTCTACACACATTGATGATGGTATGTACATTTTTACTCCATAGCGCCCCCTGTATTATTACTACAGTTATATCTTAGTGATACATTATCCGATCTGCATGAGATTTATTGTGCTTTATCAGTGAACACTTCGACACACATTGATAATGGTATGTAAATTTTTACTCCATAGCGCCCCCTATATTATTACTACAGTTATATCTCAGTGATACATCATCCGATCTGAACCAGATTTATTGTGTATCATCAGTGAGCCCTTGTGGACACATTGATATTGTGGGCTAACATTTGACTCAAGTGCGCCCCCTACATTATTTCTATAGTTATATCTCAGTGATACATCATCCGATCTGAACCAGATTTATTGTGCATCATCAGTGAGCCCTTGTGGACACATTGATATGGTGGGCTAACATATGACTCCAGAGCGCCCCCTAGATTATTCAAACTGTTATATCTCAGTGATACATCATCCGATCTGAACCAGATTTATTGTGCATCATCAGTGAGCCCTTGTGGACACATTGATATTGTGGTTTAACATGTGACTCCAGAGCGCCCCCTAGATTATTCAAACTGTTATATCTCAGTGAGACATCATCCGATCTGAACCAGATTTATTGTGCGTGTGCACCCCTGGTGCGGAGTAGACACGAGAGACTTCGAAATGGCGACCGAGCGGACGAGCTGGAGCTCGCGTGGTCGCCTCAATAAGGTCCGAGCAGTGCTAAGCTGCTTCGGGCCTCAATGCTGCTTGCAGCTTTAATTAGGCCCGAAGCAGCGAAGCGCTGCAAGGACCTATTGTAATTGTAGTGTTTATTATTTTTATTTTTTTTTTTATTTTTATTTTTATTTTTATTCCCCCCAAAGAAGTGGCCTTTTGGAGGCTTTATCATATACGAAAACTCACCAAATTTGGCGGACTCGTCAGGACTGGTGAAAAATTACGTATTTTGGGGGCGTGGCAAAAATCGCCACAGAAACGGCTCAAGAGCGCCCCCTAGAAATTTTCAAAATACCCTCCGCATTGACCTTAGTTTGACGTAGAATCATGAAATTTGGTACACTTGTCCAACTCACCAAGATGCACAGAAAACCCTCTGGCACCAATGTTGTACAATAAATGGTAAGGCGGCCATTTTGGAACGATGACCAAATTTTCACCCCTTTTTGGCCGTTTACAGCCTCCGCATTTGAACGAACTCCTCCTATGAATTTCGCTCGATTTGGTTCAAACTTGGCCAGTTTCTTCATAAGGCACGGGGGAACAAACGATATCAAAATTGTGCGTTTTCATGAATGCTGAAGGGGCGGGGCCAGACGTCAAAGTTGGACATCTCGCCATGAAAAACGAAACGCTTACAGCTCTTACACGAAAAAAGTCTAATACATCAAACCTTCAGTTATTGACCCACATCCGGTCCCCCGCAAAACTGTATGGTCAAATCATGACATCACTTAAGCCACGCCCCCTGACAACAGGAAGTGTAAAGTTTTACGTTGAACGGTCCATATCGGACCCCTGTTACCTAATCAGCGTGGCATTGTGTCCAGTGACCGAAGACATGTTGGTGTAACAAGCATTCCAATACTGTTCGTTTTTGGTGGAGCATGTGGGCGTGGCGACGTGGCGAAGTAAGACATAACGCCATCACCATACGTTTGGTTCTAAAATCCACAGATTTGATCCGAGGAGTACCAAAATCAGTATGATCGATCATTGCCCACCCCTTGAACAGGTGTTTATGCTAATTAGCAAATCGCTACAGAAACGGCTCAAGAGCGCCCCCTAGAAATATTCAAAATACCCTCTGCATTGACCTTAGTTTGACGTAGAATCATGAAATTTGGTACACTTGTCCAACTCACCAAGATGCACAGAAAACCCTCTGGCACCAATGTTGTACGATAAATGGTAAGGCGGCCATTTTGGAACGATGACCAAATTTTCACCCCTTTTTGGCCGTTTACAGCCTCTGCATTTCAACGAACTCCTCCTAGGGATTTCGCTCGATTTGATTCAAACTTGGCCAGTTTCATTATAAGGCACGGGGGAACAAATGTTATCAAAACTGTGCGTTTTCATGCATGCTGAAGGGGCGGGGCCAGACCTCAAAATTGGACATCTCGCCATGAAAAACGAAACGCTTACAGCTCTTACACGAAAACTGTCTATTACATCAAACCTTCAGTGATTGACCCACATCCGGTCCCCTGCAAAACTGTATGGTCAAATCATGACATCACTTAAGCCACGCCCCCTGACAACAGGAAGTGTAAAGTTTTACGTTGAACGGTCCATATCGGATCCCTGTTACCTAATCAGCGTGACATTGTATCCAGTCACCGAAGACATGTTGGTGTAACAAGCTTTCCAGCACTGTTCGTTTTGGGTGGAGCAAGTGGGCGTGGTGACGTGGCGAAGTAAGACGTAACGCCGTCACCATACGTTTGGTTCTAAACTCCACAGATTTGATCTGAGGAGTACCAAAATCATTATGATCGATCATTACCCACCCCTTGAACAGGTGTTTATGCTAATTAGCAAATAGCCTCCATAGCGCCCCCTAGATTATTCAAACTGTTGTATCTCAGTGATACATCATCCGATCTGAACCAGATTTATTGTGCATCATCAGTGAGCCCTTGTGGACACATTGATATGGTGGGCTAACATTTGACTCAAGTGCGCCCCCTACATTATTTCTATAATTATATCTCAGTGATACATCATCCGATCTGAACCAGATTTATTGTGCATCATCAGTGAGCCCTTGTGGACACATTGATATGGTGGGCAAACATTTGACTCAAGTGCGCCCCCTACATTACTTCTATAGTTATATCTCAGTGATACATCATCCGATCTGAACCAGATTTATTGTGCATCATCAGTGAACACTTTGACACACATTGATAATGTTATGTAAATTTTTACTCCATAGCGCCCCCTATATTATTACTACAGTTATATCTCAGTGATACATTATCCGATCTGCACGAGATTTATTATGCTTTATCAGTGAACACTTCGACACACATTGATAATGTTATGTAAATTTTTACTCCATAGCGCCCCCTATATTATTACTACAGTTATATCTTAGTGATACATTATCCGATCTGCACGAGATTTATTATGATTCATCAGTGAACACTTCTACACACATTGATAATGGTATGTAAATTTTTACTCCATAGCGCCCCCTGTATTATTACTACAGTTATATCTTAGTGATACATTATCCGATCTGCACGAGATTTATTGTGCTTTATCAGTGAACACTTCGACACACATTGATAATGTTATGTAAATTTTTACTCCATAGCGCCCCCTATATTATTACTACAGTTATATCTCAGTGATACATCATCCGATCTGAACCAGATTTATTGTGTATCATCATTGAGACATTGTGGACACATTGATATTGTGGTTTAACATATGACTCCAGAGCGCCCCCTAGATTATTCAAACTGTTATATCTCAGTGATACATCATCCGATCTGAACCAGATTTATTGTGCATCATCAGTAAGCCCTTGTGGACACATTGATATGGTGGGCTAACATTTAACTCAAGTGCGCCCCCTACATTATTTCTATAGTTATATCTCAGTGATACATCATCCGATCTGAACCAGATTTATTGTGCATCATCAGTGAGCCCTTGTAGACACATTGATTTTGTGGTTTGACATATAACTCCATAGCGCCCCCTAGATTATTCAAACTGTTATATCTCAGTGAGACATCATCCGATCTGAACCAGATTTATTGTTCATCATCAGTGAGCCCTTGTGGACACATTGATATTGTGGTTTAACATTTGACTCAAGTGCGCCCCCTACATTATTTCTATGGTTATATCTCAGTGATACATCATCCGATCTGAACCAGATTTATTGTGATTCATCAGTGAACACTTCTACACACATTGATAATGTTATGTAAATTTTTACTCCATAGCGCCCCCTATATTATTACTACAGTTATATCTTAGTGATACATTATCCGATCTGCACGAGATTTATTATGCTTTATCAGTGAACACTTCGACACACATTGATAATGTTATGTAAATTTTTACTCCATAGCGCCCCCTATATTATTACTACAGTTATATCTTAGTGATACATTATCCGATCTGCACGAGATTTATTGTGCTTCATCATTGAGCACTTCTACACACATTGATATTGTGGTTTAACATATGACTCCAGAGCGCCCCCTGTATGATTCAAACTGTTATATCTCAGTGATACATCATCCGATCTGTACGAGATTTATTGTGCTTCATCAGTGAGCACTTCTACACACATTTATAATGTTGTGTAAATTTAAATAGCGCCCCCTATATTATTATTACAGTTATATCTCAGTGATACATCATCCGATCTGCACGAGATTTATTGTGCTTCATCAGTGAACACTTGTACACACATTGATAATGTTATTTAAATTTTTACTCCATAGCGCCCCCTATATTATTACTACAGTTATATCTCAGTGATACATTATCCGATCTGCACGAGATTTATTGTGCTTTATCAGTGAACACTTCGACACACATTGATAATGTTATGTAAATTTTTACTCCATAGCGCCCCCTATATTATTACTACAGTTATATCTTAGTGATACATTATCCGATCTGCACGAGATTTATTGTGATTCATCAGTGAACACTTCTACACACATTGATAATGGTATGTAAATTTTTACTCCATAGCGCCCCCTGTATTATTACTACAGTTATATCTTAGTGATACATTATCCGATCTGCACAAGATTTATTGTGCTTTATCAGTGAACACTTCGACACACATTGATAATGGTATGTAAATTTTTACTCCATAGCGCCCCCTATATTATTACTACAGTTATATCTCTGTGATACATTATCCGATCTGCACGAGATTTGCTATTCTTCATCAGTGAGAACTTGTGGACACATTGATATTGTGGTTTAACATATGACTCAAGAGCGCCCCCTAGATTATTCAAATCGTTATATCTCAGTGATACATCATCCGATCTAAACCAGATTTATTGTGCATCATCAGTGAGCCCTCGTGGACACATTGATATTGTGGTTTAACATATGACTCCAGAGCGCCCCTTAGATTATTCAAATCGTTATATCTTAGTGATACATCATCCGATCTAAACCAGATTTATTGTGCATCATCAGTGAGCCCTCGTGGACACATTGATATGGTGGGCTAACATTTGACTCAAGTGCGTCCCCTAGATTATTCAAACTGTTATATCTCAGTTATACATCATCCGATATTTACCAGATTTATTGTACATCATCAGTGAGCACTTCAACACACATTGATACTGTGGTTTAACAGATAACTCCAGTGCGCCCCCTACATTATTTTTCAAACTGTTACATCTCATTGCTAGATCATCTGATCTGTTCCACATTTACTGTGTGTCATCTGTCAGCACTTCTAAACACGTATATATTGTTGTTATTCGCTAACTGTTCTTGGCAAATGGGTGATGGATGGACATGAGAGAGTTCGAGGTGGTGATCGAGCAGACGAGCTGGAGCTCGCGTGGTCGACACAATAAGGCCAGAGCGGCGCTAAGCTGCGAGGGCCTCAATGCTGCTTGCAGCTTTAATTATTATTATTTTTCTTCCCCCCAAAGAAGTGGCCTTTTGGAGGCTTTATCATATACGAAAACTCACCAAATTTGGCGGACTCGTCAGGACTGGTGAAAAATTACATATTTTGGGGGCGTGGCAAAAATCGCCACAGAAACGGCTCAAGAGCGCCCCCTAGAAATATTCAAAATACCTCCCGCATGACCTTAGTTTGACGTAGAATCATGAAATTTGGTACACTTGTCCAACTCATCAAGATGTACAGAAAACCCTCTAGCACCAACGTTGTACAATAAATGGGAAGGCGGCCATTTTGGAACGATGACCAAATTTTCATCCCTTTTTGGCCGTTTACAGCCTCCGCATTTGAACTCCTCCTCCTATGAATTTCGCTCGATTTGGTTCAAACTTGGCCAGTTTCTTCATAAGGCACGGGGGAATAAACGATATCAAAATTGTGCGTTTTCATGAATGCTGAAGGGGCGGGGCCAGACGTCAAAGTTGGACATCTCGCCATGAAAAACGAAACGCTTACAGCTCTTACACGAAAAGAGTCTAATACATCAAACCTTCAGTGATTGACGCACATCCGGTCCCCTGCATTACTGAATGGTCAAATCATGACATCACTTAAGCCACGCCCCCTGACAACAGGAAGTGTAAAGTTTTACGTTGAACGGTCCATATCGGACCCCTGTTACCTAATCAGCGTGGCATTGTGTCCAGTGACCGAAGACATGTTGGTGTAACAAGCATTCCAATACTGTTCGTTTTTGGTGGAGCATGTGGGCGTGGCGACGTGGCGAAGTAAGACATAACGCCATCACCATACGTTTGGTTCTAAAATCCACAGATTTGATCCGAGGAGTACCAAAATCAGTATGATCGATCATTGCCCACCCCTTGAACAGGTGTTTATGCTAATTAGCAAATCGCTACAGAAACGGCTCAAGAGCGCCCCCTAGAAATATTCAAAATACCCTCCGCATTGACCTTAGTTTGACGTAGAATCATGAAATTTGGTACACTTGTCCAACTCACCAAGATGCACAGAAAACCCTCTGGCACCAATGTTGTACAATAAATGGTAAGGCGGCCATTTTGGAACGATGACCAAATTTTCACCCCTTTTTGGCCGTTTACAGCCTCCGCATTTGAACGAACTCCTCCTATGAATTTCGCTCGATTTGGTTCAAACTTGGCCAGTTTCTTCATAAGGCACGGGGGAACAAACGATATCAAAATTGTGCGTTTTCATGAATGCTGAAGGGGCGGGGCCAGACGTCAAAGTTGGACATCTCGCCATGAAAAACGAAACGCTTACAGCTCTTACACGAAAAAAGTCTAATACATCAAACCTTCAGTTATTGACCCACATCCGGTCCCCTGCAAAACTGTATGGTCAAATCATGACATCACTTAAGCCACGCCCCCTGACAACAGGAAGTGTAAAGTTTTACTTTGAAAGGTCCATATCGGACCCGTGTTACCTAATCAGCGTGACATTGTGTCCAGTGACTAAAGACATGTTGGTGTAACAAGCTTTCCAGCACTGTTCGTTTTGGGTGGAGCAAGTGGGCGTGGCGACATGGCGAAGTAAGACGTAACGCCATAACCATACGTTTGGATCTAAAATCCACAGATTTGATCCGAGAAGTACCAAAATCAGTATGATCGATCATTGCCCACCCCTTGAACAGGTGTTTATGCTAATTAGCAAATCGCTACAGAAACGGCTCAAGAGCGCCCCCTAGAAATATTCAAAATACCCTCTGCATTGACCTTAGTTTGACGTAGAATCATGAAATTTGGTACACTTGTCCAACTCACCAAGATGCACAGAAAACCCTCTGGCACCAATGTTGTACGATAAATGGTAAGGCGGCCATTTTGGAACGATGACCAAATTTTCACCCCTTTTTGGCCGTTTACAGCCTCTGCATTTCAACGAACTCCTCCTAGGGATTTTGCTCGATTTGATTCAAACTTGGCCAGTTTCTTTATAAGGCACGGGGGAACAAACTATATCAAAACTGTGCGTTTTCATGCATGGTGAAGGGGCGGGGCCAGACCTCAAAGTTGGACATCTCGCCATGAAAAACGAAACGCTTACATCTCTTACACGAAAACTGTCTAACACATCAAACCTTCAGTGATTGACCCACATCCGGTCCCCTGCAAAACTGTATGGTCAAATCATGACATCACTTAAGCCACGCCCCCTGACAACAGGAAGTGTAAAGTTTTTTGTTGAACAGTCCATATCGGATCCCTGTTACCTAATCAATGTGACATTGTATCCAGTCACCGAAGACATGTTGGTGTAACAAGCTTTCCAGCACTGTTCGTTTTGGGTGGAGCAAGTGGGCGTGGTGACATGGCGAAGTAAGACGTAACGCCGTCACCATACGTTTGGTTCTAAACTCCACAGATTTGATCTGAGGAGTACCAAAATCATTATGATCGATCATTACCCACCCCTTGAACAGGTGTTTATGCTAATTAGCAAATAGCCTCCATAGCGCCCCCTAGATTATTCAAACTGTTGTATCTCAGTGATACATCATCCGATCTGAACCAGATTTATTGTGCATCATCAGTGAGCCCTTGTGGACACATTGATATGGTGGGCTAACATTTGACTCAAGTGCGCCCCCTACATTACTTCTATAGTTATATCTCAGTGATACATCATCCGATCTGAACCAGATTTATTGTGCATTATCAGTGAACACTTCGACACACATTGATAATGTATGTAAATTTTTACTCCATAGCGCCCCCTGTATTATTACTACAGTTATATCTTAGTGATACATTATCCGATCTGCACGAGATTTATTGTGCTTTATCAGTGAACACTTCGACACACATTGATAATGTATGTAAATTTTTACTCCATAGCGCCCCCTATATTATTATTACAGTTATATCTTAGTGATACATTATCCGATCTGCACGAGATTTAATGTGATTCATCAGTGAACACTTCTATACACATTGATAATGGTATGTAAATTTTTACTCCATAGCGCCCCCTATATTATTACTACAGTTATATCTCAGTGATACATTATCCAATCTGCACGAGATTTATTGTGCTTTACCAGTGAACACTTCGACACACATTGATAATGGTATGTAAATTTTTACTCCATAGCGCCCCCTATATTATTACTACAGTTATATCTTAGTGATACATCATCCGATCTGCACGAGATTTATTGTGATTCATCAGTGAACACTTCTACACACATTGATAATGGTATGTAAATTTTTACTCTATAGCGCCCCCTGTATTATTACTACAGTTATATCTTAGTGATACATTATCCGATCTGCACAAGATTTATTGTGCTTTATCAGTGAACACTTCGACACACATTGATAATGGTATGTAAATTTTTACTCCATAGCGCCCCCTATATTATTACTACAGTTATATCTCAGTGATACATAATCCGATCTGAACCAGATTTATTGTGCATCATCAGTGAGACCTTGTGGACACATTGATATTATGGTTTAACATATGACTCCAGAGCGTCCCCTAGATTATTCAAACTGTTATATGTCAGTGATACATCATCCGATCTGTACCAGATTTATTGTACGTCATCAAGAAGCAGTTCTACACGCATTGATATTGTTGTATAAATTTTGACTCAATTGCGCCCCCTACATTATTTCTATAGTTGTATCTCAAAGATAGATCATCGGATTTGAACCAGATTTATTGTGCATCATCAGTGAGTCCTTGTGGACACATTGATAAGGTGGGCTAACATTTGACTCAAGTGCGCCCCCTACATTATTTCTATAGTTATATCTCAGTGATACATCATCCGATCTGAACCAGATTTATTGTGCGTAATCAGTGAGACCTTGTGGACACATTGATATTGTTGTTTAACATATGACTCCAGAGCGCCCCCTAGATTATTCAAACTGTTATATCTCAGTGATACATCATCCGATCTGAACCAGATTTATTGTGCATCATCAGTGAGCCCTTGTGGACACATTGATATGGTGGGCTAACATTTGACTCAAGTGCGCCCCCTACATTATTTCTATAGTTATATCTCAGTGATACATCATCCGATCTGAACCAAATTTATTGTGAATAATCAGTGAGCCCTTGTGGACACATTGATAATGTGGTTTAACATATAACTCCATAGCGCCCCCTAGATTATTCAAACTGTTATATCTCAGTGAGACATCATCCGATCTGAACCAGATTTATTGTGTATCATCAGTGAGACCTTGTGGACACATTGATATTGTGGTTTAACATGTGACTCCAGAGCGCCCCCTAGATTATTCAAACTGTTATATCTCAGTGAGACATCATCCGATCTGAACCAGATTTATTGTGCGTGTGCACCCCTGGTGCGGAGTAGACACGAGAGACTTCGAAATGGCGACCGAGCGGACGAGCTGGAGCTCGCGCGGTCGCCTCAATAAGGTCCGAGCGGCGCTAAGCTGCGAGGGCCTCAATGCTGCTTGCAGCTTTAATTATTATTATTATTTTTTTTTTCTTCCCCCCAAAGAAGTGGCCTTTTGGAGGCTTTATCATATACGAAAACTCACCAAATTTGGCGGACTCGTCAGGACTGGTGAAAAATTACGTATTTTGGGGGCGTGGCAAAAATCGTCACAGAAACGGCTCAAGAGCGCCCCCTAGAAAATTTCAAAATACCCTCCGCATTGACCTTATTTTGACGTAGAATCATGAAATTCGGTACACTTGTCCATCTCACCAAGATGCACAGAAAACCCTCTGGCACCAACGTTGTACAATAAATGGGAAGGCGGCCATTTTGAAACGATGACCAAATTTTCACCCCTTTTTGGCCGTTTACAGCCTCCGCATTTGAACGAACTCCTCCTATGAATTTCGCTCGATTTGGTTCAAACTTGGCCAGTTTCTTCATAAGGCACAGGGGAACAAACAATATCAAAATTGTGCGTTTTCATGAATGCTGAAGGGGCGGGGCCAGACGTCAAAGTTGGACATCTCGCCATGAAAAACGAAACGCTAACAGCTCTTACACGAAAAAAGTCTAATACATCAAACCTTCAGTTATTGACCCATATCCGGTCCCCCGCAAAACTGTATGGTCAAATCATGACATCACTTAAGCCACGCCCCCTGACAACAGGAAGTGTAAAGTTTTACATTGAACGGTCCATATCGGACCCCATTTACCTAATCCGCGTGGCATTGTGTCCAGTGACCGAAGACATGTTGGTGTAACAAGCATTCCAATACTGTTCGTTTTTGGTGGAGCATGTGGGCGTGGCGTAGTGGCGAAGTAAGACATAACGCCATCACCATACGTTTGGTTCTAAAATCCACAGATTTGATCCGAGGAGTACCAAAATCAGTATGATCGATCATTGCCCACCCCTTGAACAGGTATTTATGCTAATTAGCAAATCGCTACAGAAACGGCTCAAGAGCGCCCCCTAGAAATATTCAAAATACCCTCCGCATTGACCTTAGTTTGACGTAGAATCATGAAATTTGGTACACTTGTCCAACTCACCAAGATGCACAGAAAACCCTCTGGCACCAATGTTGTACGATAAATGGTAAGGCGGCCATTTTGGAACGATGACCAAATTTTCACCCCTTTTTGGCCGTTTACAGCCTCTGCATTTCAACGAACTCCTCCTAGGGATTTCGCTCGATTTGATTCAAACTTGGCCAGTTTCTTTATAAGGCACGGGGGAACAAATGTTATCAAAACTGTGCGTTTTCATGCATGCTGAAGGGGCGGGGCCAGACCTCAAAGTTGGACATCTCGCCATGAAAAACGAAACGCTTATAGCTCTTACACGAAAACTGTCTAATACATCAAACCTTCAGTGATTGACCCACATCCGGTCCCCTGCAAAACTGTATGGTCAAATCATGACATCACTTAAGCCACGCCCCCTGACAACAGGAAGTGTAAAGTTTTACGTTGAACGGTCCATATCGGATCCCTGTTACCTAATCAGCGTGACATTGTATCCAGTCACCAAAGACATGTTGGTGTAACAAGCTTTCCAGCACTGTTCGTTTTGGGTGGAGCAAGTGGGCGTGGTGACATGGCGAAGTAAGACGTAACGCCGTCACCATACGTTTGGTTCTAAACTCCACAGATTTGATCTGAGGAGTACCAAAATCATTATGATCGATCATTACCCACCCCTTGAACAGGTGTTTATGCTAATTAGCAAATACCCTCCATAGCGCCCCCTAGATTATTCAAACTGTTGTAGCTCAGTGATACATCATCCGATCTGAACCAGATTTATTGTGCATCATCAGTGAGCCCTTGTGGACACATTGATATAGTGAGCTAACATTTGACTCAAGTGCGCCCCCTACATTATTTCTATAAATATATCTCAGTGATACATCATCCGATCTGAACCAGATTTATTGTGCATCATCAGTGAGCCCTTGTGGACACATTGATATGGTGGGCTAACATTTGACTCAAGTGCGCCCCCTACATTATTTCTATAGTTATATCTCAGTGATACATTATCCGATCTGAACTAGATTTATTGTGCATCATCAGTGAGCCCTTGTGGACACATTGATATGGTGGGCTAACATATGACTCAAGAGCGCCCCCTAGATTATTCAAACTGTTATATCTCAGTGATACATCATCCGATCTGAACCAGATTTATTGTGCATCATCAGTGAGCCCTTGTGGACACATTGATATGGTGGGCAAACATTTGACTCAAGTGCGCCCCCTACATTACTTCTATAGTTATATCTCAGTGATACATCATCCGATCTGAACCAGATTTATTGTGCATCATCAGTGAACACTTTGACACACATTGATAATGTTATGTAAATTTTTACTCCATAGCGCCCCCT
>JBBPBX010049610.1:6465-25285 GCA_038048925.1 Garcialebias charrua
TGGACACATCATGAGAATTTTTAAACAACTGCATATGAAAATGTTTCATTCAAATCCTTCCCATTCCCCAAATGTTTGACAATTATTTATCATCAATCCATTCAATTATGAGATAAAAAGAAAAGAAAAAAATCATATTTGCAAATCTTTTACATGTGAATTACAATTTATTTATTTTTATGGTTTTGATGATGCCCTGACAACTTGTCAGGAGCTGATTTTACCATATACATAAACAGACATTTATTCAGTAAGACAGACCAACAATTTTCTCAAGCTTTTTCCATTATGTCATGCACGGTTCGAAGCCCTTTACACAAGACATCAGCACCCTTTGAACAATGTAAGCACCATCCTCCAGCACAATGAAAGCAGTGGCTAAAGCTACTCTGACAATTTAATTGCACATGTGATGTGCAGCTGGAAGGCACAAACTTTAGTTTGCTTGGAATGTATCACTGTTCTGAAAGAAGAAAGATACAATAAATCAAATTAATGAAATGGAAGAAGACTCCCCATCAGTGATGAAAAATACCACAGACTTTCTGTAGGAAGTTGAGTTTTCAAGCTGAATCCAGCAGGAATTATGTTAAATAAAAACTGGTTTCTACAACATCTGAAGTCGGTTCAACATTTATCCGTTTTCTTGTTATTTTGTATGGATCAAAATGCACATTCAATAAAAGTAGAGCAAAATCAAACTCTTTCACCAAAGAAAAATAACATTTTTTAAATTACTTTGCCTAGTCTGTGACAATTTGTACAACGGAGCTTTAGGGCCACACTGAAAAAATAAATAATGATTACATTGCTATGCTAAGAAAAAAAATCAAAAGCCATAACATTATGAGAATAAAGTTGAATAAAGTCTTAATATTACGAGAATAAAGTCGCATGAGACTTCTCTCCACAGCTCGCATTCTATTTTCTAAAATGTTTCCCCACAAGTCAGATCCATGACGCAACCTGTCAATCATTCCAGTGGGCGTGTCAGCAAATGACCACTCCGAAGCTAAATGAGTCATAATATTATCCAAATTCAGACAGGCAGGGTTTACAGCATTTTAAGTTATCAGTGGTAAAAATGAAAAATGTTGAGCATCTTGTTAAGTTATACTTTGGTGTTGGTTTTACAAATAAAGAGATAGTTAAACTGTTAGCACATCAGCATCAGAATATTATCAGCATCAGGACTTTGAGCGTGCTCACAGTAAAGTGGTACACTCTGATGGGCTGCAGCAGCTCTCTGCAAGTAAGGAGCATTTAGCTTCAGATTGGTCATTTGTTGACACGCCTACTGGATTGATTGACAGTTGCATCGTGGATCCGACTCGTGTAAAAAAAATATATAAAGAGCTGTAAAAAAAAAAAAAGGCTCATACGACTTTATTCTCGTAATCTTGAGACTTTATTCGACTTTATTCTCGTAATTTTATGGTTAATTATTTTTTTTCCTAGCATGGAAATTTATTTTTATTTTTATTTTTTTTCCTTAGCGTGGCCCTAAAGGTCCATCGTAAATGTGAATCATGTTTTCAACCCAAACAAAAACAGGAGGAGTTTATTCTGGGTTTTAAAATGTCACACTCTCTGTATAACCTTAGCACTTTGAGATTTGTTTAATGTAAAGTGCATTAAATAAAAGTTATTATTATTATTATCATTATATCTTAGCACCATCAAACTGATTGACTTGTTGTGGCTCCTCAGACTGATGAAGTCCTTTGGATGAAAGCTGCAACATTTCAACAAAAACAAACCATCCAGAGGACCTGACTTAACTTTGTTGGACACTCTGCATAGCTTTGATTTTAGAAATAAAATTGTTACATAGAAAACACGTACACATGCAGAATTTACAATTAGCCTAAAAGTTACTAAAACTGATTTTTCAACCAGATTTTCATTTAAATAATTTAAAAAAAGGCGTTCAATACAGGATCAACTGGACTTTATTTGTTGCAGAAAACGTTTCGACTTCTGTCCAGAAGTCTTTTTCAATTCTGAATGGAAGCTGTGAGAACGAGAAGTTTTATACAGGCTTACAAGTCACGCACCAACATATGAAATTGGAAACTGAGATAACACCACAAATTAAATTGAAAAAGACTTCTGGACAGAAGTCGAAACGTTTTCTGCAACAAATAAAGTCCAGTTGATCCTGTATTGAACGCCTTTTTTTTGATTTCATCATGTCCTGGACGACTGAGAATCTTCACCAGCATACATTTAAATAATTGCACTGCTAAAAAAAATTGCAACCTGACACGGCATCATAATATAAAAAGGGCAGAATATTCCGTTTTTGTTCATAAGACTAGTCATTTTCTAAATGTCCAAACTAGGGATGCACTGACTGGAGGAAACTAAGAAGCACACTAAACGTAATTAACTTTCTAATACAACTTCAAAATTACCAAACTGCTCTCTTAAAAACAAATTTATTTAACAGTTTAAGCCCATTAAGTGGAGTTTTGAATTACAACACAATACTAAGACTTTCTAGCATAAAGCACCAATTTAGTGAATGTTAGCCCTAATTGCAAGGTAGTCGTTTCCCCAAAACTATAATATCAAAGAGGACAGAGAAAATAAGAAGTGTAATAAGGTCCAGTGCCAGTCTGCTCTAGTCCGGATGGCCTGAGAGCAGGGATTAAACTGTGGAATGGCAGCATCCTGCCCAGAATGGATTGATCATCATTTGACTCATGCAGGAAGCCACTGGGATTGTTTTGGGGTTTTTTTTCCCCACTAGCTTCTTTCCAGTGTCTGAAGAGGAAAAGTAATCCAATCCCACCAGGAAGCCCAACACTCACTAAATCTCAAAGACAAAGTGTATGTTGTTCAGGTTCTGACTGCATCCCAACCACTAGTTGGGTGCAATGATCATTTACTTGAATGGCTTTCTTGTGCAGCGCCTTCTAAAGGTGATTTAAAGCAGTTTGAAAAGAAAAATATTATGATATATTAAAAATCTATATGAGAATACAGTACCGGTAATCAAAAATGTCCAGCTCGAGTGTAACACCTGTAAAGATTTTTTTTTTTTTATTGTTGACCAAGATAACTTGTAAAACACAATTTATGAGAATGTTTAAAATAAATCAAAATCGTGTAGCAAAAACAAATTTTCCCAGCATTATGATAAAAATCTAACTCAGCTCAACATTCCTGTCATTGAGTAAGCTGGTCTAAAGCCCCCTACACGGTGAGAGATGGCTACATAAAACAAACAGCTGGACATACAGATGTTCTTTGCAAGCTCTTCATGAGTGCACTCACAAACTGCAGTGAACTCCCAAACAAAGGACAAACCTCGACAGGTCAGACGTACGGAGCATGGACCTCCATAGCAAAGTTGTGCTGTTCATCATGGTGACATTCAAAACCCTGGCTGGAGTGTGAGGGAATGAGGTGGCAGCGTAACGTGTTGATGATGTAATGTTGGTGTTTGGCAATCTGAAGCAGTGCTGGCCATGTTGACATCGTACTGGAATTAAGCTTTGATCGTAACAGGGTAATCAAAACAGAGTATGGTACACATGCCACAGTGTCATCCCAGCGTGGCGTGACCTTCCTGTGCAGTGATTCACAACCATTTTGTCCTTGGAGCATCTCTTATCTAATAACAGAAAAGCTACACTCCCTCCACACACAGGTGTGCACAGGCAAACACCATACAATTTACAGATTTATATGAATAAGTATTACTTCTCAAGATCATGTTTGTTTCCATAAAAACATAACAAGGCCCTGTTCAGAAAAGAAATGTCAGGATTTATAACGGCTTGTTATACAAGATGGTGCTACAGGTGGAGCACCAACGTATGATTAGAACTTTGTGTTAGGTCAGTCTCAATCCAACAGCTATTTATTGTCGTATTGTTCTCTTTGGTTTGTGTTTTATTCTGCTCTGAATCAGCTTCAAGACAAGTTCATCACAAGCAGGGATTAAATTACCGGGGTTTTTTCCACTGTATAAATTGTGTTTTTTTTTTTGCATAATTTACATGCTCTGTGACTTATACAGTACACAGAAGAGACGTATTTATTGATTTTTTTTCCCCATATTTATAAACCAATTTTTGACTGAGATATGACTGTTTTCATTCATTCTAACTGAAATATTGAACACTACTATTTTTCAGCCACTAGATGGCAGCAGAGTAGTAAAGCATGACGTATCATGTTATAGGTAAAAGTGGCTAATAAAGACACAATCGGCTTGCCATAGCCTGCCATCTTTGTCTCATAAATCAGCTGATTTTGAGTTCTCAAAACACGAACCAAACCTGCAGACAGGGTTGGCAGATTTGCCATGGCCAAAACTGCTGCCGCCATCTTCTTTAATAACCGATAACATTGGTATCCGCCGGTGCCAAAAAGCAGAAACCCTGCTATCATGATTCCAATATCTTTGGTGTCCTCCTGAGACAATTCATAAAGTCACATCAGATCCATGACGTATCCTGCTGCGTGCGTCTCAGCGGGGCATGTGGGCTCTCCAGGACCCTGTCACTTTGTTGAAAAAAACTTTATAGATTGTGTTGAAAGTCCAACTGAACAGATCCATGACACTGGTTTACGTTTTGGAAGATGTGTAAATAGGAGCTCCGATACACAGACAAAAAGCAAAAAAAAAAAATGCAGGACGACGACGGGAGGGGGAAGAAATGCGTCAGTCTTCCATGAGAGCGAGTGATTGAAAAAAAAGGCCAAAAACGCGGAGATTTGACACGCTGCAGGAGGAAGCTTCTCCTGCAGCCGTGGGCTACACACAGGTGCAGCAGGTGTTAAAATAATTGTAAATTATTTATTTTAAATAAAAATGTAATTCTGATCGTGCGGCTCATCCATCAATCAGCCAGTTGTGTGTCATGTCCAATCTTGCTTTGAAAAACCGTGAGTCCGCAAAAAACGAACCATGAAGTAGAGAGGGACTACTGTATATTATATGGAACCACTATTACACAAATATATTGCTGTACAATTAAACTCCCTGCTGGAAGTTCATGGTTTATACTCCGAATGAAGAAAATGCTATCTCAGAGATGCTGCCTCCCAGTTTTCTTTGATAATTTTACTGGTTTGGCTCAGGCCTCAACTCCTGAAAATGTTTACAAAATTTAACACGTTTCCTACAATATCCTACCTATTATCCCATCTTGGTGTATTTCAGACCTTGACTACTGTTAAAAATTAAAACCTGCCTCACTTGACCTTGACCTTGTGAGAGATCATATTGTTGCTGCTCAAAACTATAACCCATGTCCATGTGCTTAATGTGAAAAATATGTATTAAACCAGTTAAACCACAACATTAAAACAAATGTTAACAAAATAAATTTAAAAAATACAGTCAGCACAATTTTTTTTTAATGGTTTGTAAAACTAAATTGTTTATTTCTATTTTTTGGATTCAGCCATTTAATAGTAAAAACTGCACCGTAAAAGTAGCAAAATACAGAAAATATATATTTAGGAAGTCCCGATGAAGAGGTGTCCTAAATCTCATGTACAGCATCATCCATTATTTAGGAGCAATGTGGTTTGGTGGTGTAAAACCTAAAAATAGTTTTGAGGAATTCAACGGAAGAAAGAATCACAAGCCAAACCAACAAGTCTCTAAAGGTACCTCCTCAAATCATGTTGAGGCAACGCATCAATCAGACCCTCCACATTCAGTGGCAAATGCACTCAGCAGCCGTAAAACTCACCAGATCAAGCAGCAAACTGGGCCAAAACCAGAAATGCTTTCCTTAGTAAACCCAAGCCTTTGTCATTGTCTCATAAAAAGTTAAAGGTTGAGTAAACCTTTTAAGGAATGCATACACCACTAGGAAAGAGCCAACAACCCGTTTCAAGGTGTATATAAAGGTGTTAAAAAGTATCAGAATGTTCAATCATACTAGATCATGATTATGATTTAAATGACGTGAAATGAGACGGACAATTTTTGTATTTCTTTCTACCCTTCTGTTAAATTTGCTTATAGCCTTCATTCAGTTGTGTAAGGAGGAAAAGAGGGTAATTCCCCAAAACTGTTATTCTATGCTTTTCAATTCTAATGAGAAATTATATCTATCTATCTATCTATCTATCTATCTATCTATCTATCTATCTATCTATCTATCTATCTATCTATCTATCTATCTATCTATCTATCTATCTATCTATCTATCTATCTATCTATCTATCTATCCATCCATCTATATCTATATATAACCTCTTTCATAACATTTCCACAATGCAAATAACAGTGGATAAACACCTTGTACCTTGCATTGCTGCAAAAGTAGAAGTTTTAAGTGAAAACAGCAAAACTTTTTATCCCATCACCCATCTGCAACAAAGCATACCAATAACTCAACTTGTTCATTAAAAAAAACAAATGAATAGGGAAATGGAATTATTCACAGCCAAAGCAAACAAGGGAACAAAGCCTGGAAACAATTTTTAAACAAAAATATGTAATAAGTGTGTAGATTTTAAAGATAACTGCCAAGCATCTTATAAAACCACTAATGTTTACATTTGTTTGCAAATGACTTCCAGTTTTTTTTTATTTTTATTCAAGGCTTAAACGTGTGGAACTTTTTTTCATTAGCATACTTTCTCAACTACAATACTTATTAAAGCTTATTTTAAGCAATTACATTGTCAGCAGGAGTTGTAATCTCCAACGGCTGCTAAACACCCACATCTCCAAAATTTGCTGGAAACTATAATTGTGAGCGGTTCTTGGTGCTTTGCAGATGGGCCTTTTGGGGCAATCTGAATATCCCTAATATTACCCAGTTCCTCTCAAGGGGAAACGTGAACATTATAAAGGTCCAAATAATTCCGGTCAAATTACGCAGTTCTTAATGAACTTCAAAAGATGTGCGGATGTTTTTACAGGCCAGTGCTCAGGCCTTAACTGTAATTATGAAAACAAACCATATTAATGATATCATTTATCATTTCCACACTTTGGCCGCGAGAGGCCTGCCACAAGGTTCTTGTCTATACTGGACAAAAGGAAAACTCGTGATCTACTAAACAAAATGTAAGATTTTCCATACACAAATCAGATTTTTCTGTTCTTTTAAAACCCCTTTGGGCCATCACACAAATTACATGAGAGGTTCAGGGTGAAAAGTCATAGCCCATCTGTTGCATGAAACTATGCCAGACTTCGTCTATCCAGTCAGAATATGATTAAAATTTCATGCATATAAATATAATAACTGCCAGAGAGGTATATATTTTCTACCAGATTAAAGGTTAATAAACATTATTAATGATTATTAGATATAGGTTTGCACCTAGAAGCTTATTGGGAGAAAGGGCTTCATTTCCTTGGCTTTAGAACACAGTAGTCAGCCTTCTGTCGCCCATATTGGAGAGAAGTGTGGTGATTCATTTAAATACCACATGTTAGACTTCTCCTGTAAGTCTGGCTTTACTCCAAATTATGTCTCCTGGGTTTACATACCACTGAATAATTTGTTCAAATGTCATTTGCAATTCCCCCAAAACGTTCTCTTCACGAGAAGCCTTTTAGAAAACATCTGTAACAAATAGTTGTTTTGAGACTACATCAGTGCTGGTACTGGTATATGACCTTAAGCTGTGTATAAAGCACACAAAACAAGTTTAAATATCCACTGAACTAGAAACCTGATCCCATGAGCAGTAGCCACCTGGATGGTATGATATTTACCATTAGTTCTGGGCAGCTCAAGCTCATATGTTCCAAATCTTTTAGCTGCAGTCTATATAATTAGCTGTAATTGACTTCCCTTGAAATGTGTTTCTTCTGGGACATCTGGCCTTGAAACTTCAGCCTTCCCTTATAAGGCCCAGCGTGGAATTACACTTTCAAATTTTGCTAACTGCATGGGTGGCAATCACAGCACTAGGTAAATATGCAAATTGTAACACCTAGGTAGTATAAAAATATTCTAAAAGCCTTTTCTGACAATTTTCAAAACACGTTTTCTGCATATTATATGATGCATGAACAGTGACATATTTGTAACTGAACTACATGGAAATCCTTACCCTTTTTAGAATTCAGACGTGAGGAAATGGCTACTCAATTATGATAAAAATCATAATCGCAACCATTTTTGTCAATAATGTACTATATTTTCCAACGTACACGTCGCACCGCTGTATAAGTCACATCAGTCCAAATATGGCTAATAAATTGGATAAAATAAACATGTTGCTGACACTGACACGTCGTGTTTGTTAAGTGTCGCCGCTGACTACCCAGAAACATGGGCCGCTGTTGTGCCAAATACCAATTGGTTACCGAATGGTGGCTGCGGGAGCGTGCATGGAAGGACTTTAACAAGAAATTAACAAGAATAACACTTAACAATTGTTTGTTTGCTTGAAATTATAGAAAAAGTGTGTCTCAGTCTACCTTTTACTTAATGAATGCACTTCAGCTGCATTTTCAAAAGTATTTGCTGCCTCGGGAGCACGCCGACTGGGAGGAAATCAGGTAGGAGGAACATTGTGCATTTCTTCGAAATTTAACAAGAAATTAAAACTAGTTGTTTGATCGACATTATAGCAAAGGTGTGTCTCAGTTAAAATTTCACTTAATAAATGCACTTCATTGGTCAAATTAGCTGCATTTCGCCGGGGCAATGAAAAAAAAATGAAGCTGATTTGACGATTGCTCCAGGCAAGATCCCAGAGTTGGATGAAGGTGGAAGGCTATGACAAGCCGATTGTGTAATTAATAGCCACTTTTACCTATTACATGACACAATGGCATGCCATGCTGCTCGAGTGCCATCTAGTGGCTGTAAATGGTAGTGTTCAATATTTTCAGTCAGAATGAATGAAAACAGTCATATCTCAGCCAAAAAATGTTTTTAAAATATGGGAAAAAAACAAAAAGTTGCTTCGGTGTATAAGTCGCAATGCTTACAAATTATGCAAAAAACTGACTTATAGACCAGAAAATATGGTAATTGCGTATTAAAACTATTCATCTATATTTCAATTGTTGGGAGGCTGTGACAAAATGAAGATTCAACGTAATCTGCTGGCTTCGATAGATGGATAACTTTATTAATTATTTTTTATGAATGTTTCTGTTCAATGCACTGAGAACTTCTGTTGTGACTTGGTGCTACTCGGTATATAAACTGAACTGAATTGTTGCTTTCATTGCACCTCAAAAAATGACCTGCCTTAAAGTTTTTTATTTTTAATGCTTTTATAACTTTATGTTGAAAATACGTAACTGACTGTATTCATTCAAATGTAAACTACAGGTAGTCCTTGACTTACGGCAGCCTCGACTTATGGCAATTCGGTGTTACGAACGCATCTTATTAATAAAAATAATTTTAAAAATTTAAAAATTGAAAATTTTTGAAAAATCTTATTTTATGTGTTTAAATGTTCTTGATTTTATGTGTACAGCACTTTGTTGCAGCTGTGGTCGTTTTAAATGCCTTTACAAATAAATTATTATTATTATTACTGTATTATTATTTTGAAGCCAATTACCTGTATGCAGTTTTCGGCAGTGTTCGGCAGTTTTCGGCAGTGTTTGGCAGTTGTCGTTTAGCTTTGGTTACCTCCAGCTTCGACAGCCGGATTTGGACAGACCGTGTCAAATCAGAGATTGATTCGCTCGGATAAATGAGCTGGAAACGGTCGGTGAACTCTGTGGACGTCTCAGGCGGACAAACGGCATGGAGGCCTGGATATTGATGGCACCCGGAACTAACAAGCTAAAACGCGGACGAACGGCTTGGTGGTTGGTGGCACCCGGAGCTAACATGTTAACGCCAGCCCCACCAGGGAGACGGAGCCGACGGGCAGCGGAGATGCCTGCTGCGGCCGGGAGCTTGCCTCGATGCTCCGCCTGGCAGCCTCACATGTTGGTCGGACCCGGAGCTAACAAGCTAAAACGTGGACGAACGGCTCGGCGGCCTGGATGTTGGTGGCACCCGGAGCTAACATGCCAACGCCAGCCCCACCGGGGAGACGGAGCCGACGGGTGGCGGAGAGGACTGCTGCGGCCGGGAGCACGCCTCGATGCTCCGCCTGGCAGCCTCAGATGTTGGTTCGACCCAGAGCTAAAACGCGGACGAACGGCTTGGCGGCCTGGATGTTGGTGGCACCCGGATCTAACATGCTAACGCCAGCCCCACTGGGGAGACGGAGCCGACGGGCGGCGGAGAGGACTGCTGCGGCCGGGAGCTAACAAGTTATTGCGGAGAAACGGTTTCACCAGCTCCCAGTAAGTTATTAACTCTTTTTACCTTAATTATGGCTCCAAATGTATGGAGCAAGCAGGCAGTTACAAACAGTTTGGACCGCGTGTAGCAGCTGGAAGCTACAGAGCTCGGACGTGCAACGAGCTAACATGCTAACAGACACGCTAACTTTTTTTCTTTCATTATAGCTCCAAATGTACTGTATGTCTTTTTTGACAATTATGTAGGGCACTGTGTTAGAATAGGCAAAGTGCTTGGTAACTGTACAGTACTGTAAATGTACGTGTATAAGTGGAGGCTCGTGTATTTTCCGACTTACGCCGATTTTCGACATGCGAACGGCTCTAGGAACGGAACTCGTTCGTAACTCGAGGACTACCTGTACACTCGAGGACTACCTGTACTTAAAAAAAATATATAGTAAAAATTTGTGCTTTTCTGTATAGGTCACTAAAATGTGTTTCTCCTCAGTTTTCATTTATTTTATTTTAAATTTCATGTTTTAGGATGTTGACATTTTTTCATATCTATCCATCCAACATCTTCACCCGATCCTCCTTTTCAGGTCACGGGGGTCACTGATGCCCATATCCAGCCCAGAGTCAATGTGCGATAGACAGGGGACACTCTGGACATGTCTCCAGTCTATCACAAGCTATGTTTACATGGACATAAGTTAGGGCTGGGCGATAAAAATCGATATTTTTAAAATATCGAGATTTTTTCTAAAGAGATACAAGACAAGACTATATTGTTTATATCGAGAATCCTCCTGCTGTCTGCTTTCTCCCACTCGCCCCCCTCCCTCTCCTTCACTGAACACAGACCCAGCCCCTCCTTCCTGCCTGCAAGAGGGCGGAGACTTTCAGCACAAGTAAACACGGCAGATATGAAGAGCGACGCTAGCTGCTGAGGGGAAAAAACAATGTTCTTTCTGAGCTAGTTTGGATTTAAATTGTCATTTGAGGTCAGAAAAAATATTTTTGTAGACGATGCTGAAAATAATCCAGACGAAAGGTCGGAACTACGAATCTTTTTCACAATTTAAACAGTGGAGTGGAGCACGAACCGTGAAACGGCAGAACCGAGTGTTTTTACAGCCTGCTGCTTCTTTAAAACAAACCACAGGTCCAAGCTCATTTAGCCGTGTGTGCACCCACAGAGCTTTATGAGAGGAGCAGAGAGAGGTGGAGGCATTAAAGGAGACCACAGATATGTTTTTAAAATTTTTATGGTATTTCTTTGGGGTTACCAGACACTGTTTATTCAATTTAATACACAAAATAATTCTTAGATAATCAATTATACCCTTTTTAATTCTGCCATTTTTAACTTTCGTTTTGAACGACCGGTTTATGATAATGAGATCTCGTGGCACGCCCTTCAAAGTTCTGCTTGCATTAACTCCGCCCTCCAAAGGCAGACGAGGAAGTCAACTCACGTTACTACCACACAGAGCCGAGCTGAGCTGAGCTGAACTGGACCACGACAGATCAGAGTGTACAAGTTGTCGTGTCATTTTTTATTCTTCCTCTGTAATGTCTCCTCTGACTCTCCCACCCTCTGCCTGTGCGCGCGAGCTGGATGCAGCAAAGCACACACACACACTCACAGCGGGGCTATCTTTTTATCTGTGTTTCTCCGAGGAGCGTGCTGGCCCGACACACAAACACACACACACACACTCACACAAACATGCACACATCTGTTCCCATCTGAAAACTATCAATTTTAAATCTGCTTAGTGCTCCATTATCTGCGCCAGGAGTTTAAAAAAAAAGGGGGAAAAAAAAAAAAGATCATGGACAAGATGCGAACCCAAGTCTCCCGAGTGGCGTTCGAGCGCGCTAACCACTCAACCAAACCGGCAGTTGTACGAAAGTAGTCCTTCATCGTATAAGAAGTGTAATTCTTCTACGGTAATGTCGCCTGAACATTGCTATTAAAAATAAAATTAAGCCACGCATCTCTGCTCTCTGAGACTGGAAGAGTGTGTATCAACACATGTTGTGTAATGCAGCCAACAACGCAACATTTAACTTTAGGAGCCATTCTGCTGAGATGAACTATTTTTCTTCTTCTCCATTTGATTTATGGCGGATCGCAAACAACTGTTAGGTGCATACCGCCACCTAGTGTGCAGGCTGAGATGAACTCAGGAACCGCGTGGGTGGAACATTACCAGGGGTTGCTAGGTGACGGGGGCGGGACAAAGGTTGGGATGGGTTGTGGCTGTGGGTTGTGGCTGCGGTTTGTGACGTAACAAACCGCAGGAAGTGCAATCGGGCCGTTTCTATCTAAGATAAATAAATATACTTATAGTAAATAAACCACTGGGTGCATTTTTTTGGCCTTAGGACTGTTTTTTTATGAAGTAAATACCCAAAGTTGAGTACAAAAACATTAAAAAGTGAATTTTGCATCTGTGGTCCCCTTTAATAAATCAGCAGTTTATCATATCGCTAAAGATACAGTCCTTAGCGGCTAACAAGATGGCTAACGCTTTAGCCGTCTTCTTCCGCAGCTGCGACTAACCGTGTCTTTAGCGATATGATAAACTGCTGATTTAATAATGTCTCCACCTCTCGGTTCACGTTTCTGAGTGGAGGCTCACATTAACTGCAGTTCACAAACACACTGACTAAAGTGAAAGCACCTTTCTATCTTATCAAGACACTCAAAGCTCTTTAAAACACAATCTGTGTCCTCATTTACCCATTCATACAGCACTCTACTAGAACTGTACAAAGAATAATCAGTACTTTATCACATTCATACACTGATGGGACACACATCAGAGGCAATGAGGGGTTCAGTGTTGCCCACTGCCCAGGAACACTTCAGCATGTGACTGCTGGTGGAATTGAACTCCCAGCTCTTCCATTGGAGGAGACTGCTCTAGCCTCTCAGCCACAGCTGCCCTCAGCTGAAGAGGACTATTATTTAATAGGTGTAAATAAATGTCTAAAAGTAATGTATGTAAATAGTTCATTTTTAGTAGAGTTACAGCTGTTTGTTAATAAATGTTGCTGTGTGACAAACTGGGACAAAGCTTTGACTCAGAAATATATTTTTGTTATTCTTTTATGGAAAGAAAATTTTATCGAGATATATATCGTATATCGCGATATATCACAACAATATCGAGATATGAATTTTTGTCCATATCGCCCAGCCCTAACATAAGTAATCGGATTGAACGGCCGTTCAGAATAATTATCAACCAATCTCTAAACTCTGCATTTTAGCCAAGGTTCTAGAAAAACTGATAAACTCTCAGATCAAAAATTATCTGGACTCATTTAAATTCTTATCTCTCCATCAAACTGGTTTCAGGAAAAAACATAGCACAACGACTGCTACTCTGCAGGTTCTTAATGACGTTGAAGCATAGGATGCTAAGGATTATTGTGCTGCACTTTTCCTAGACCTGTCTAAAGCTTTTGACACTGTGGATCATAACATCTTGTGTCATAAGCTCTCGGAAATCGGTTTCTCTGATCACAATTGAGCCATATGTAATTTATCATTTTCAACAGGAATATTTCCAGATAATATGAAAGTAGCTAAGGTAGTTCCTCTTTTTAAAAATTGTGATAAATGTGTGTTCAACAATTATAGACCTATATCCTTGTTACCACAGTTTTCAAAAATTCTTGAAAAACTATTTGTAAACAGACTAGATCAATTTATAGATAAACAAAATATTCTAAGCAACAGTCAGTATGGGTTTAGAGCAAAAAACTCTACATCAATGGCTCTCATGGAATTAATGGAACAAATAACTACTGCTGTCGATCAAAAACAATATTGTATCAGTATTTTTGTTGATTTAAAAAAAGCATTTGATACTATTGATCACACCATTCTCCTTGAAAAACTGAACAAATATGGTATTAGAGGACCAGCATTACAGTGGGTATCTAGCTACTTGAAAGATAGGAAACAATTTGTACAAATAAATGATGTAAGATCTGACCTCTGTAATATCACATGTGGAGTTCCCCAAGGCTCTGTACTTGGACCAAAGCTATTTATTTTATATGTGAATGACTTGGTAAATGTGTCAGGGCTCCTTAAATGTGTACTTTTTGCTGATGATACCACATTTTTCTGTTCAGGCGAAGATATAGAACAAATGTTGGAATTGATAAAGACAGAATTTGTCAAGATACAAACTTGGTTTAAAATTAATAAATTATCATTAAATTTAGAAAAAACTAATTACATGATATTCAGTAATAAAAAGAAAACTGTTGATGTTCCACTCAAAATTGAGGATGTTGAGATTTGTAGAGTGAATGAGGTGAAGTTTTTGGGTGTTATCATTGATGACAAACTGACATGGAAACAACACATAAATTCTGTAAGAATAAAAATAGCTAAATCGATTGCAGTACTGTACAAAGTCAGAGACCTATTGAATGATAAAGCTCTGTATTTGTTGTATAACACAATCATTGTTCCACACTTAATCTATTGTATTGATGTTTGGGGGAATGCGTGTAAAACAATCACAAAGCCTATTTTTGTATTACAGAAAAGAGCTGTAAGAATTATCACTAGAAAACATTACCGTCATCCATCAAGTACATTATTTTATCAACTAAAGTTATTGAAGTTCCATGATTTGGTAGACTATAATATTTTATCAGTTATGTATAGGGCTCAAAATAATGCATTACCTTTAAATATCCAAATGCATTTTGTTAAAAGACAAAGTTGTTATAATCTTAAGGGGACAGAGATGTTTGTAAAACCACAATTCAGAACTAGTTTGAAGGGACGTTCTACCTCAATCCAGGGAATTAGATTATGGAATGGCTTGGAGAATGTAGTTAAAAATGCCAAGTCAATGTTTACATTTAAGAAAATGATCAAAACGAATGTGTTAAAAAAATATATGAAATAGCGTAATGTGTATTGTATTAGTTAGAAAATTAGAAAGAGTTAGTCATTTTGTACTGTTTGTTGAAGATTATTATTGTTTAATCTGATTGTTGGAGAAAAGGGGCAGATATAATAAGATTTATTCTTCTTTCTGCTACCTTTCATTTTTTTATATTTTGTACATTATCATTTATGGGATTGTCTTGTATGGTTTCTTTTGTAAAAAAAATGAACAAATTTAATAAACATAAACATAAACAACATTGGTTGGTTTTCTAATTATCTTACCGATCGGAGGCAATGTGTTCAACATAACGGTACTTCTTCCAGTTAACAGTTAAAAATGGTGTACCACAAGGCTCAGTCTTAGGACCAACCCTCTTTACAATCTACATAGCTAATGTAGGTCAGAGCATCCCTGATGCATCCTTACATTTCTATGCTGATGATACAGTTGTTTACTGCCGAGCTAAAACAGTAGCTAAGGCTTTCCAGTTCTGCAATCCGCTTTTGACATCATCCAGTCAGATCTGTTCCGTCTCAAACTTGTCCTAAATGCTGATAAAACAAAAGGGATGTTTTTTTCAAGTAGGAAGTCGGTCCCAGCAGATCTTCCTCTGATTTTATCCTCAAATGGTGTCCCAATTGAGTTTGTTGATTCCTATAAATATTTGGGTATCCTGGTCGATTCACATCTCTCTTTTAAACTCCACGTGGAAAACCTAGTAAAGAAACTGAAAGTTAAACTGGGTTTCTTTTTCAGAAATAAATCATGTCTAACACTGAATGCTAGGAAACGCCTTGTATCTGTGACTTTCCTTCCCTCCATTGATTACGGTGACATTATCTACATGAATGCTCCTACAAGCACCCTGCGGATGTTGGATGTTGTCTATCATGGTGCACTAAGATTCATAACTGGCTGTGATTATCGTACCCACCACTAACCTCACGCAGACTTTTCCATTCGTGCACTTTCATCTTTAAATCACTTCTTGGTCTGCTGCCCTCATACATCTCCTCCTACATATCCTTGCGTGAGTGCAGTTACAGTGTGCGCTCTCAGGACATGATCACCTGCAGTGTTCCGTCAGTGAGGACTGAACTTGGAAAAAGGGCCTTCTCCTACTCCGCTCCTGCTTCCTGGAATATCTTACAAAAAGATCTGAAGCTCTCGGCCTTGCCCTCTCTAAATGGTTTTAAGAATCTGTTGGAATCCTGGCAAAAACCAATGCAGATATGTTCTTGTTTTTGATTTTATACATCTATCTTATAATGTTTTGCTAGTTTTTGATACTTTTTTTTTTAATAAAAAAAATAAATCTGTATTTCTCTCTTATGTTTTTCTATTGTTTAAGGAAATTCTACCATTGCTGTTCATCATTCTTTAGTTTGTAGCAGGTCGCTCTTGTAAATGAGTCCACGAGGCTCAATGAGATTTACCTGACTAAATAAAGGTTGAATGAATGAATAAAATTGTGTCATGTAAACGCCCCGTTCGGGTTATTTTTTTGTTTATTCAACTCGATCCAAAAGAATTTGTAATCAGAACAGGTGGTTTACACCAATTCATAACCTGAACAGTGCACATGTAAACACTTAATCTGTTCAGTTTTCTTCCGATCGTGAAAAACTAACCTGGCTGCGCATATGTGACCTATGTCATTTCCACCTGGCTAATGCTAATATTAGCATGTCGGGGAAGTAAAACTGGTCAGTGAGTGACACAACATTTCTATTACCGGTAGAAACTTGAAAGAGCTCAAAATGATCTGCATTACCTGTAGCTCAGTCAGGGAGTGCAGGAACGTCTCCACCATCATTAAAACCTGTCGCGGGTCCATTTTGGGTACTCAGGTGTGTTTACGTTCATCCTGGAAGTAACTTCTTCTGTGGTTTTTTTTTTTTTAGTTTACCACTCTGCGCATGTCAGTACTTCTGTTCAGAACAAAGCCTGCTGCATGTAAACACTCATGAACGGATTGTGCCCATGTGAATGATACATTTGAATTATTGAAAACATTTTAATACGGTCAAAACAAATGTGCGCATATAAACATATGCTACAGGGACACAGAGACAAACATTCACTCTCTCACTCACACCTAGGGACAATTTAGAGTTACCACTCAGTCTAACATGCATGATTTTGGTCTGTGGGAGGAAACTGGAGTACCTGGAGAAAACCCACACAAGCAAAGAGATAGGGCTGGGCGATATGGACCAAAATGAATATCTCGATATCTTTAAGATAAATCGCGATATATGAATATATTTTGATGTTTTTTTCTTTCCATAAAGTAATAAAAATATATTTCTAGGTCAAAGCTTTGTCCCAGTTGTCACACAGGCACTGTCACACAAGCACATTTATTAACAACAGCTGTAACTGTGCAAAATAAATGTCTAAAAAATAAACTGTTTACATATATGAAAGTTTGTTTTTTTAGACAATTATTTGCATTTATGAGTACAAGTTGTGCTTGTGCCAAGAAAAATATATTTCTGAGTCAAAGTTGTGTCCCAGTTGTCACACAGGCACATATAAACAGATGTAACTACAAAATAAATGTCTAAAAAATAAACTATTCACATTACCGTCAATAGTTTATTTTATAGACATTTATTTACATATATTAAATAATAATTATCTTCAGCTGGGGGCAGTTGTGGCTGAGAGGCTAGAGCAGTTATCCTCCAATGGGAGAGTTGGGGGTTCGATTTCACCAGCAGTCACATGCTGAAGTGTCAATGGGCAAGACACTGAACCACTCATTAACTCTGATGTGTGTCCCATCAGTGTATGAATGTGAGAAAGCACTGATTATTCTTTGTAGAGATTCAGTAGAGTGCTGTATGAATGGGTAAATGAGGACACAGATTGTGTTGTAAAGAACTTTGCGTGTCTTGATGAGAGAGAAAGGTGATGTATAAGTACAAACCGGATTCCAAAAAAGTTGGGACACTAAACTAATTGTGAATAAAAACTGAATGCAATGATGTGGAGATGGCAAATGTCAATATTTTCTTCGTAATAGAACATAGATGACAAATCAAAAGTTTAATCTGAGTACTGTAAATGTAACATTTTAAAGGAAAAATATGTTGATTCAAAATTTCACAGTGTCAACAAATCCCAAAAAAGTTGGGACAAGTAGCAATAAGTGGCTGGAAAAAGGAAATTGAGCATATAACGAACAGCTGGAAGACCAATTAACACTAATTAGGTCAATTGACAACATGATTGGGTATAAAAAGAGCTTCTCAGAGTGTCAGTGTCTCTCAGAAGCCAAGATGGTAAGAGGATCACCAATTCCACCATTGTTGCGCAGAAAGATAGTGCAGCAATACCAGAATGGTGTTACCCAGCGTAAAATAGCAAAGACTTTTAAGTTATCATCATCAACCGTGCATAACATCATCAAAAGATTCAGAGAATCTGGAACAATCACTGTGCGTAAGGGTCAAGGCCGTAAAACTCTACTGGATGCTCGTGATCTCCGGGCCCTTAAACGTCACTGCACCTCAAACAGGAATGCCACTGTCAAGGAAATAACAGAATGGGCTCAGGAATACTTCCAGAAAGCATTGTCAGTGAACACAATCCACCGTGCCATCCGCCGTTGCCAGCTGAAACTCTACAGTGCAAAGAGGAAGCCATTTCTAAGCAAGCTCCACAAGCTCAGACGTTTGCA